>LKTO01000299.1:0-62987 GCA_001399465.1 Hymenoscyphus scutula | reverse complement strand
ATGTTCAGTAGTCAATTAAGTGTAGAATGATGATAATACGTTAGTTTGTTTACATAGTTTATTTACCTGCACTTTGGTGGGGATCCCGCCAAGACGCTAAAAGTGGCTGCGCCAGTTGAGGGGATAGCCGCTACAAGGCTTGAAAATAATTTTAGACATGGTATTTAATATATATAACTCAGGTAACATCCTATAGAGAAAGTAGAAGTAATAGAAGTACTAGAGTAGAGGTTTGAGAAAGGAACTATATTATAGACTTTAAGTAAAGGCATACTATAAATCAAGCTAAGAAAAGCTTGTATTATTATTTTTCTTAGTGAAGGGTCCTAATATGTTTATAATTGACTATAGAACATAGCTAGTCTAAAATATATAGGAGTCGCCTATGTTTGTTCAGCTTTTTTTTAGTTTAAAGGTGTCAGGACGTGTAGCAAATACTCGTGAATTGAACTACAGTAGCTTCTATGTACAAGAACGAAAGCTAAAGAGAGAAGTACAGAAGAAAGCAAGACAGGCATCCTTATAAGGACGTCTGTCCTTAAGCCAAGCAACATGTGAAAACCAAGCGAACAATCAAGCGTACAACCAAGCGTGCATGTGAAAGTCATGCGCGCATGTGAAAGCTATAGTCAGGGTGTAACCCCTGACAAAAGGTGAAGTATCTATAAAATTTCTCGGCACGAGTGGTTTCTCGTTACGTATAGATAGACGTTATATACTTAATCTAGTACTTTTATATTATTGTTAGATTAAGACTTATAGCGTGAAAACTAGTAAGTTTTAACTTTTTACACTTCCTAACATTTCTAAATAACAACCTATCTATATATAATAAAAAGTAGATATATTAAATCATAATACTCTATAGTCTAATTGTCTAACAGCGCTTAGACTTTAGAGGCGTGGTTATTAAGTTACAAAAAGCAGGGCGGGTTAATTTTTACTTTTTTTTTCGTGAGGTCGCAAGATCTAATATTCGCGCTAGTTATGCATACGGCTGTAACTGCCCTGGTGTTGAATTTACAGCCCTTTCCTTGGATGTTTAACAGCACGCCCTTTTGAATCTACCCCCTTTTGAATCTAGGCGAAGTTGCCCGTAGGCAATATTAGCTAGACAACAAATGTCTTTATGTGTTGAACAAAGAAAGTGTTTAACACTCGTGCTTTTCTTTATCCTCGGATGTGAAGAGCACAAAGAGGGTTGGAGATGGCCGCCAGGGTTTTGTTTTAACCGAGATTCAAGTACAGTGGTATTATTTCATTGTAAATAATTGCTTCGGCGCGTTCTGAGGGAAGGAGATTTCGGCTAAGCATTACATACATATATAATCCTTACTACCCCAGGTATTAACTATATAACGTGAACGATGGTACCCGAACCAACACCAAGTATTCAGAAATTAGTAGACTCACGACCAGAAATTCCAAGATCGCGACAACCTGATCTTTACTTCGAACTTCCAGTGGGGCACCCACGTATTCTCCAGGATTTCAAGCAAGGCAAACTGTGTGCAAGTGCGTACTGCCCCGTCGAAATACCAAGGGTTTTCCGAAGGACCATCAAAGCATTCGCTCCCAACGAAGAAGTACTGAGTATTCTCGTCTCCCCTTTACAACATACAGAAAATTACGAAGATTTGAGACAACTTCTAGACATGTGGCTGACAATCTTCGACAATTGGTTTTTTACAGGTAGTATCCGCGGAGCATCGATAGAGCTTGTATTGATAAACAACCCCTCGTTGCCGTTTATAGGATTATATGGAGAGGGGAAAACTTACATGAATCGTAACGATGGGTTTTGGAAGCACGAACATATCTCAAGGAATGAGGAGCTTCTTGGAACTTTACTCCACGAGATGTTGCATGCTTTCATCGAGATCTTTCGATGTCGTAAACCATGCTGCACCGACCCTCAAGGATTACTGCACGCCTCCAATGGTGGACTTGGACACGTTACCTTCCATGGCCCGGCGTTTGCAGACTCCTTCGTGCTAATGAAAGAGTCCCTGAAGAGTGTCGTCAAATGGCCTATAAGTCCTACTCACATTTCGGAATGCATGAGCCTATCCATGTTTTATGACCAATGGCAACCGGATATCCCCCAGCTCCTCCGGTATGACTTGCCCCCTGAATTCTTTAGTGACCCTGATATTTGGGTTCCTGCACTAGAAGCTAGATATGGGCCATGTGATAGCCCGAAGACTTACCTCGCTCCTATTAATTTGTCTGATCTGTCCATGCAACGTGTCTGTTGAGGAACTCTTGGCTGTCAGTTTCACAGGTAGGTTCATGAAATGAAGCTATAAATACAAAAGTTCTATAAGTTAAGCGAGATTCTGATTGCGACAGCCTGTTTAACTTCGTGGCGATCTCCAACTTAGTTTTTTGGTCTTTCATAAGCAGTGAGTTGAATCTACTGTTGGATTAAATGGCTTTAGAATTTCGGTTCGCAGTTAAGTTACACAGTGGCACGTGCAAGAAAAAGAATTTGCATGAGAGGAATCGAGAGTATGCTAAGTCGAAATAGTCCTAGAAAGTACTCTTTATTATATACCTAGGGTATGAATACTACTCTCTAACTTGTGTCCCTTCTTTGTACCTTTCCCCCGCAATATATTCTTTAGTACCCAATTGTTCCACCTCATCAATAACCGTTACTTATCAATATAACTCAGTGACGTTCTCCTAGTCGCCAGGCTTTCATTCCCCAAGATTCGCCAAGATATCATTCTTCATATTCCAATATTCCAATTGCTCATCTCGAGCCTGCCAATGTTCTGACTTCATAGCTTGTGAGACTGATGGCGGTATAGTATCCCAAACATGCCATTTCACGGAATTTTGCAGGGTGTCTTGTAGTAATCTGAGAGAATCTGCGAATGGAGGTCCTATCTCAAGTATTAGTACATTCAAAAAAAAAAAATTTGATCATTCAATAAAGCAAAACCGGGAAGGCCTATAAGGTATCAGGCTAATGCTCTGTGTACTCTCGGTTTCATTCCGTTATGAGAAATACTGGAGGAAATTTGAAGAATCTTTCCAGAAGAAGGAGCACTTTGACCTCTCGAACCTTCTAGTAACATGGGACAATGATTTTTCCAGAGCTCTTATGAAGACAGTACATCACCTGAATAAAATAAGAAATAACTTACCATGGCAACCCTTACCTAGATGCCCCTCTGAAGCATGTTTAAGCTTGAGATCCTTATCCATGCAGCAAGATTTCTGACAGTGATGTAAATCAATAAAAGCATGTACCATTTCATGCAAAAGAACCGAGATGAAATACTCCTCATAAGTACACATATAAGCCTCAACCCGACTTCGAAGAACAGTTTGTATCCATATTTGTCTCTCACGCCGGCTATAAAGACCGTGAGCAGACTCAAACCCATCAAATTCATGACCATTCCGACGTCGAAAGTTTACACCCTTGAGGATGGGTTTGAGTTGTCCAGCAAAGAACCAGTCATCGAATAATTACATCCAAGAATCGAGAAGTCGTGTTAGTCGGTCCCCAGACTGTAGCAATGGTATCTCTGATGATAACATCTTTTGGTGTTTAGTTTTGAGAGGCGGTCGAGTTGAAATTATGTGCTCCAGAAGAATAGGAATATCGTGGGGAGAATAGCAGTTGTATTGAAGCCCTCGGTTAGGTAGGTCGAAATTGTAATCGTTCAGAGATCGAGGGTGTCTGGCATCGATCGTTTCGTCTGGGCTGATGACTCGGCAGATTGGTGCCTTTCGATATTTGAAAGGAATCAGGCGTCGTGTAAAGCCTTTCCATACTCCGTGGCTTCGTTTTTCCTTATGAGAAGCATGCTTTCGAAGTGTTTGGCTGGAGTTGGAAGTCGCTAGAGACTTATTATCTCGAGAAGAGAAGGCTTTTTTGATAAAATCCCACATCTTACGGTTGTTGGAGCGATTTCAATCGATTTGGATACTGCCGAACTTGAGTAATTGGTTGTAGTGTTCAGCAAGAGGCTGGGAAATCCTTTTGGTGCGTTATTTTTATAAACTACTTCCCTCTTTTGTGAGAGTGAATCTACAAATGAAAGTCTCGAAATTTCGAGCCATCTTTGTTTCATAATCCATCATGTCAGTGAACTATACATTTGAAAATTCAATTATGAAGTCAGGTTTTCGTCGTTCCAACTATAACGTTATGATTGAGATTTAGAATAGTGAGAGACGGAAGAATGTAGGAACACTGTACGAACTAAGAATACACAGACTGCCAGTTCTGATACCTGTGTTTGGTGAGGTTCAGAACCTGGATGGTGATAGATGGGAATTTAGGAGGAGCGGTATCGGGCCGAACAGCCCGAGTCACCCGAAAAGGACTAGTTTTAGCGGAGCCTATTTCCCCGCACCCGCCCCCACGTTTTCTTGCTGAAATCGGCTGGGTAGTTTTTGATATTGCCCAAACAGTGGCCGTAACTCCCATCGCGCCTCTTCTGTCTCGCCTCATATTTCATGTAACCCAATTATCTAGTCTGGTAGGCAACTTGGCTTGTCTTGCCCAAGGTTACCCTTGGCTTACTCTCCTTCTTCCCTTGGTTCCCCGGTTACAGTTACATTGTTTGTTGAAACGCCGTCACTCCCCGCTTGTACCAACAACAACCTATTCGCACGCGACCAGCATCCTTTTCGGTGGCTATAACGTTATCTGACTCCATGACTGAATCGGCAAAGGTATTGCCTACTTTGATGGCCGGGCCGAGTAATGGCAATGCGGCGTCCAACAACTTTACAATGCGGCCTCCTCCAAATCCTGAGCCTGAACCAGCTGCATCCAGTGAGAGACAGGGGGGACTTCCTCCGTTGGAATCAATGAGAGCATATCGTGCATGCTTGAATTGCCGAAGTAGGAAGAGCAAGTGTTATTTGGAGGCGAATGGTGGAAGACCCGTGAGTTTAAAATATTTCCGAAATCCCTGGAAGTGATAGACTTCGGAAATGGGTATCGTAGAAGAAATTGGTTTTCATGTCGTCCTTGCCCCTGTTAGATCGAATATTTGGTTACTATGTTGTCCTGGATTTGATAAACTGATAAGGTGATATAGCCTTGTCGAAGATGTCAGCGAGAGGGAAAGGATTGTGTTTTGGGTGAAAGTCACCGAGGGGGGCGTCGAGTAAGAAAGAAGCCAAAACTCGATGACAACGCCGGACAAAATAATCAGAACTTTTCTCCGAATAATCACGATGACTTAAGTCTCATAAATAACTCTACCTCACCTCCCAATCTCGTATTCTCTGAATCATCAAGGCCATTGCAAGCTGCTTCATACAGCCCCCCGCGTTCGCCAATATCAACTTACCTGAACTCCTACAATCCTCGGCAAGCAGATCAAACATACCCATGGGCACAACCAAACCCAACCTCTGCTGCAGGTGCTCAAGGCTCTCTACGCGTAGAAGAAAAACATGTAGGGTTTTCTATCTCAAAGCCCGAATTATGTCAAGTTAACCTTTATCTCAAAGCTCAACGGCTCTACTATTCACCCCTCGCTTCGACCTCGATCAGAGTCTAACATCAGCGTATCAAACAAAACAGCTGAAAGAGCTGGCGTTCATGAAAATATCGCCTCGGCTGACCTACAAAATCCATCTGATGCTTTGGATATACTGGCTCAAGTAGCTCATACCGCTGATGATGGAGACTCGCCACCTAATGAAAACGCTCGGAGCCAAGGAAGACATCATCAAACGAGATCAATTGAAAGTCTCCATAACCCTCCTCCTCCGAACCCGGAAAGCTACTTTCATTATAAGCCCGTGCAAGATGGAATGATCAATCCCGAGATGATTTATCATTTGTTCTCAAGGCAAGGATTCAAAGTATAACATTGCTGCATTCTTTTCTGACTGAATCGTAGTTACGAGGAATTCTTTCATCCGTTCTTTCCCATCATCCCTCGAGAAACATTTGACCGGACGAGACTTCCCTGGATGTCTCGCAACGAACCTCACCTATTCTCGGCTATCCTCACGGTTGCCTCCAAAGATCAAGAGCGAGTGCACCAAGTATGCTATGATCATAATCAGCAGCTTGTTTCTATGATCTTATCAGGTGCGGATGCAGATGTTGAAGCAGTCGAAGCTCTATTACTGTTATCTCAGTGGGTTTCTCATAGACCCCAATCTACCCTTGCTGTCGGTCGTGGTGAAGAAGATCGTGTCGCCTGGATGTATATTGGGACGGCTTTGCGACTGGGATACTTTCTCGGAATTGATCGTACTTCTTTCAAAAGCGATCCCAATGAAGATCAGGCAATTTTCAATCGCAAAAGACTAGTATGGTCCGCGTGTTACATTTGTGATCGGCAAGTCTCTGTTCGAATTGGAAAGGGCTTCTGGTCTAGAGGCCCAGGTCCTTTATCCGGACTTCGGTCCAGTGACTTTCCCACTCTCCAGCCCCCACCACATTCACAAAATTCTGATGACTGGAGCCGAATATTTCAAGCCAATCTCGAGTTGACGCAAATCTTCGGGAACGTTCATGATATTCTCTACTCTTCGAAGGGTCATGGATGGAAAGAGATGTTGGAGGGTAGGTATACAAAATATTTGGACGATTTCCGAACGAGTATTAGAAACTGGCACGAACTTTGGGGTGATTTTAGCTGCAAGTAACAACTTTTTTTTTGAAAGTCGTCGAATGGCTAACACTCTACAGGCTCCCCGAGATTAAAAGCAAGTTTACTACTGACGTATGATTATCTACGATTATATGTCAATGCTTTTGCCTACCAAGCCACGATATCGCGAGCTCTCACTTTTCAGCGAGATAGCCAACGGACACCAAATCGCCCGATGCCTTTGATAGATGCTTCAGCTTCCGACGCCCGTTTCATCTATGAAGCAGTCGATGCTGCAAAATCTCTGCTTTCCACATTCAACACATTTGTTGAACCGGAAACGCTTCGATATATGCCGTCGTCATATTATCTTTTCATCATCTACAGTGCTGTTTTTCTTTACAAGGTAGGTATATATTCCCGTGCAAGTTCGGATAAGTGAGCTTTGGTCTAATTATCACAGGCACGGTCAACAACCACAATGACCGAAGAAGAAAGAACAGCTGTCCGTCAAATGATTCAACAAACTATCGAACGCCTCGAAAAATCCTCTGTAGGCGCCAATGGCATGGGCTCCCGCTACGCCCGTCTCCTCCAACTCCTCTGGCGAAAAGCTCCCAAAAGAAATCGTGACCATCAAAACATCGATCACAAATACACCACGAACCCAACCCACCCACAATACGACCAAACAGGCGGCTTCACACCAATGCACCTTAGCAACGGCAATGCCATCAACGGAAGCTCGCAGTTCCAAGCGCAGCCTAGACAAGTAGGCACTGGAACTTTTAGTTGGTTGGATTTAGGCGCAACGTGGAATTTTGCAACGCAGAACAATAGTACCACCGCAAGTCAGGGGGGTGAAAGTGTGGATTTAGAGATCGGGGGTATTGGAGGGATTGGAATGGACATGGATGGGATGAGTCCTTCGAATTTCAATTTTGGGGATATTGGCTTGTTGAGTGCTGATTACTCGCTGTTAGAGGGGGACAATCCGAATTTGCTTTTCTGATCAGGGCAGATACTAAGACTTTAGGTTGTTTTGGTAGAGGGGAGTATCTTTTTAAAAGTAAAGGATGAGGCTGGGAAAACATGGGAAAACCATGGTGTTGCGGAGTTTCAAAAGTTGAAGTGTGATTAAGGCAGAGTTGTATTACTGGCTGAAAAAACAAGGAATGATAACGTAGCGAGCATGCTGTAAAAGATTCAAAACATCATGATTCTTAAAGACCAATGTTCAGACCTGCTCACTTGCATCCAAAAAAAGCTTACTGCTCCTTCTCCATCACCGCCAACTCGATATCGGACTTAGGCCACAAATGCGACAGATCTCCCACTGGAAGTTTGAGCGTCATCCTCATCTCTGCAGCAATCATGACAACCGTAATATAGTACCCCAAAAGCGCAACCATGAAAAATATCGCGGCGCCAGCCTATTCCGTCGTCAGCAATCACACAAACTTACTCCCTCCAAAACAAGAAAACCAGGAAGGGAAGTAACATACTTTCTGCAACTTCATCGCGGCATCAAAATCCCCCGTACTAACCTTCCAATAAGCCCCACTAAGCACAAAGTTACTCGTAAAAGCAAACAAGAAAATACTAGCAAAAACAACATTAGTCTTCAAGCTAAAAATGAAAATGGTAAAAAGCCAGAATCCCCAGAACATCAAATACAAAGCGATAGCGGCATTGTAGCCTTTCGAAGCAGCGCCTTCGATGGCGTTCCCTGTTGTGGAATAGGAGGCTGCTATTCCCCAGGAGGGGGTTTGGATGACGCCGAAGGAGAGCCAGAAGACGCCGAACATGCCGCAGACCATCATGGAGAAGAAGTTGCCCATTATCCATTCGAATATGCAGGCCAGGAGGAGGAGGACGGGGCCGGTGAAGTAGAATATTCCGCTTGAGGGGGTGTTAGCGAGGTGGGGGAAGAAGGGGCAATGGGAGGGGGATGTACACTACGCCCACGAGACTTGTTGCTCCGCCCCATCCCATGAGTACTGCTGCAAATGTGAGAGAGGATATGACGAATCTGACAATGCTTTAGCCTGATATTCCTTTCATGGGAATTTTGGGATGTTGTACCCCATCAATCCTAGGGGCGTTGGGTTCGCAAAACGTTTTCTTAAATCCCCTGCGTTTGCAGTTTTGGGGGTGAGGTAGAGCTGGATGTTTGAGTTAGTATGGAGTGACAGGGCCTAGGAGAGAGAATGGTACCTTTTCAAAAAGCTCTGGGGAAATGGTCATCGCGCCAGCAGACTTGACATGCGATATTGGATGGATCCCAGCTTCCTCATCACTCCCATTTGTCTTTCTCTGCGTAGCACTATTCATTGAAGACATCTTGACTTGTACCCAACACCAGAAATCGATATTATTTTCAATATAATCCGGGAGGTTCCGAGCAATTTCGAACTGAACGAAACCATCAAAGGGGAGACGAGAAACCGGCTAAACATATATAAATCAAAACCCCACCACCCTTTTTCATCCAACAATCAATTGCGCCTCTCATTGGCGAAACCTTCCTGCAAGTTTCCTCACTTTGCTTTCCAGAAATGGAACAGCGCAATTACAAATATTGGACTCAGCAAGGTTCAAGAAGATCATTACATGGTTTCCCCGCACCCCACCCCCCTTTATCGTCTATTGGGACCCCGCCAACGAATACTTTCCCAAGCCCCAACCTACCAGAGCGACAAATACCCCAGGAATAGTTCGTGACAAGGGCGAAATGTTGGTAGCTGGTATTAGCTTACTGCAAGCAACTGCAAGAGTGTTCCTTTGAAATGAAGCCAAATTGAATCCAGACGAGATGTCGATTCGCCAGTAGGAAAGGTTTGGGGCAGGAAATTATTATCACACGCCAAGCACCTATTGACAGTGCATTGGAGACAAATAATGATCTGAAGACTGTTGGGAATACACATTGAAGGAACCTTAGGAATATAAGGAATGTGGGGCTTATGAACTCATACCCCCCACATGAGATGATGAGGAAATGACCCGATGAACGTTGCGCCAAGTACAGAGTGACCGTTTGTACGTAGCGACAAGCAGTTCACCAATAAGAGAAAACTCAAATACTTGCCGTTGTCCAACCAATCGCAACCAATAATGCGAGTCTGCAGGTGCCCAAGTGGGATTTTTGCGGCTGCATACAACGTAGATGCTACCCACACCAAGAACAGGGCGTGCTGAAGTCTCCAACAGGCAGAATCAGCCCGAACCAACCCGAATGGTCGTCTTTTCTCTCCGATAGGATCAAATGAGGGATGTTTGCCGTTTCAAGGGGATATAATAGGTTGTACATGTATCTTCTCATATCTTACATTAGTCCTTCGTGGTCAAGCCAAACACACTGTTCAACTGCATGACAAAGTCCCTTCTATAACCTTTTTTCTTTAAAGGCCAGTCATGATCTTCCTCCGAGAAAATATGCTGAGACCAATCCTTGACTTCATGGACTTTCAACTTGTACGTAGACCAATCCTCTACTTTACAGCTGAGCGTAGTGTCCAACGGGTGAATATTTTTGTAGAGAGTGCTTATAACCGCATTACGGGCAACGAATGAGAAATCCATTGGGGACGACTTGTTAAGCTTAGGGATGGTCTAACAATTCAAATTAAATCTGCAAAACAAAATCAGGAGAATGAACTTACGCCTTCTGTCAATTCTTCCGTTTCGGGCAAGGTCGGGTAGGAGAAACGAAATTGTGGCGTTTGCCCATATATCCAATCTGGTGACTATCTCCATGTTAGTAAGGTATATATACTTGAGGATGCGGGAATACAAACCTTCAACTCTGTCACGCCCTTCATAATCTCTGGCACACTTCCTTCCTCTTCACCAACGATGATGGGCTCCACAGCACCGTACATTTCTATAAACTCCCTAACCACAGCCTCCTCAAAATCCCCATTCAGCACCTCAACGTTCGCAATAGGCGAACTGACACTATCCACTCCCCTAGCCTTGATATATTTCTTCGCCGGACTCTTCAAGAACTTCCCAATGTTCCCCAAATTGGGCGAGTTCAGCAAACAAGTTCCATGATGCACACTCCTCAATCTCGTAAGCTTATACGCACTTCCCGAAACCTTCAACGGCTTCTCCTCCCCGGGGGAATCAAGCACGATATCATGTCTTTCATTGACCCTCACACCCTCCACGTTCAGACTGCGTAATGCCCTCACTACCATTTGCGCATGTATATCGCGATCGAATTTCCCCGTGGGACAGATGACGCTGTAGTTTACATTCCCTTCATCGTGCCAGACTGTTCCTCCACCGGAGCGTCTCCGCACGAGCTCGGGTTTAAGGGGACTGTTTCGCAGGAGGGAGAGGTTGCATTCTACCCATGGGTTTTGATTTCGACCGATTATTATGCTGGGGGAGTTGGTGTAGAGGAAGAGGATTGTTGATTCGGGTGGGGATTTAGTGAGGAGGTGGTGTTCGATTGAGAGGTTTAGGTAGGGCGATCGGCTTCGGGAAAGGTAGATTTGGGTGTTTGCTGTGGGGATTTGGTGGAGGGAGGATTGGAAACGGATGTGCCATTTTGGTTTTGGGGGTACTATCAATCGGAATGAATTGATCGAGGAGAGGAGCAGACTTGAGCCTCTGGATGGTGACATTTGGGGATGAGAGTTCGGGTGCAAGCTATCTTTTAAAATCTCAGCCTTGCGAGGTCCGTAAAAGCGGCAGTAAGGGTTCAAGCTCCCTGTCGAGTACTTTTATAGTTATTCTTCAAACTTTGTAAATTATGTATCTTGTTTCAGATTTTTAGAAGAGTTTAGTTTCTTTGGTTAGTTATTTTGGAAATTCGATTCAATTGACCCAAAAGATACAAGTCAATACTCTCCCACTACTTGTTCTCACTGCCGGTTTTTTCTATCCTTGACTAGAATTTGCTATGCGACGAACTGAGAACAATTTTCAAGTCTGTTTCAAGAGCCAAACTGTTTTATAAAAAAAGGTCTAGTAGATAGAGTCCAGCCCGCGTCGGCGTTGATACCGGACCGAGATCGGGTTGGGAGCACCGATTATCGGCTTCAAGGTTTCCCTTTGTACAAGTACCTAGTTAGAGTCATTGGTAAGAAAAAAAGTGTACGACCCGAACCACCTCAGCTTATTTCACTCGCTCCTTGCCCTTCTCCTCCTTCTTTAATTTAGAAAACCCAAGGGAACATTTCCTCACATTCAAAATGTCAACCTTTGGAAATTTCTTCAAGGTTACCACGTATGCCACCTAATGTTACCCCTCCTTCACATATTGCGCCTGTTAACTTTTCCAGCTATGGCGAATCGCATTGTCCCTCCGTGGGTTGCATTGTCGATGGAGTACCTCCTGGAATGGAACTCACCGAAGACGATATTCAACCCCAAATGACTCGAAGACGCCCAGGCCAAAGTGCCCTCACCACACCCCGCAATGAACAAGATATCGTCCAAATTCAATCGGGCACCGAGTTCGGCATCACCCTGGGAACACCAATCGCAATGGTGGTACGAAATAAAGACCAGCGACCAAAAGACTACGGAAATTCCACCATGGATCTCTACCCACGACCGAGCCATGCGGATTGGACATACCTGGAGAAATACGGAGTGAAGGCAAGCAGCGGCGGTGGACGAAGCAGCGCACGAGAGACAATTGGACGGGTGGCGGCAAGCGCAATTGCAGAGAAATACTTGACATTGGCACATGGCATCGAGATTGTCGCTTTCGTTTCGTCGGTTGGAGGAATTCATATGTTTCCACCTACAGCAACACACCCAACACCCTCTACAAATCCCGCTTTCCTTTCCCTGATTGAGACAGTTACACGAGAGAAGGTCGATGAGTTTGTGCCTGTGCGATGCCCCAACCAGGAAGCTACGGACCGAATGGCAGAAGAAATTGCTGCATTTCGGGATCGAAATGATAGTATTGGAGGAACGGTAACTTGTGTGATTCGCAATGTACCAAGTGGTTTGGGAGAGCCATGTTTTGACAAGATGGAGGCTATGCTTGCTCACGCTATGCTGAGTATCCCAGCTACAAAGGGATTCGAGATTGGTTCAGGTTTTGGAGGCTGTGAGGTTCCTGGATCAATACACAATGATCCATTCGTCGTAGCACCAGCAATTCCTCCTATGGAGACGGGAGCATCAAGAAACGGCATTCCCAGACCAAAACTAACCACGAAAACGAACAATTCTGGAGGAATTCAAGGTGGTATCACGAATGGGGCACCAATTTACTTTCGCGTGGGATTCAAGCCTGCTGCGACGATTGGTCAGGCGCAAGAAACGGCTATGTACAATGGGGATGATAGCGGGGTTCTGGAGGCAAAGGGAAGACATGATCCATGCGTTGTCCCACGTGCTGTACCTATTGTGGAGGCTATGGCTGCGTTGGTTGTGATTGATGCATTGATGTCTCAGCAGTCGAGGCAGGTATCTAGAAGTTTACTTCCTCCCTTGAAGAAAGAGGTGGCTGTTGGTGAGAAGCCCGCTGGCGTTAATGGTGTTTAAAATAGATAGACAGAATGGAAATCACTTCTTCAATGGCCATCCACCCTCTATCCTCGATATCGTAATACCAGTTAATACCCCCTCGTTGTTCTGAACAAATTGGAAATTATTGTTCGAAAGGTCTAGGAGAGTTTTTCGGGGCAAATGCTTAGGATAATTGACTTGTAAAAAACAGTATTTAATACCGCAATTATCATCCACCACGGCTAGGTTCCATCGAGCTGATACTTAAAACAGCGAACTTCATTATACTCACATGATAGTTAGCTAGAAGATAAAAAGTGAACTACAGGCGATATCTATAGCAATACGCTGCCCTTAATTGAAAGAAATGAACCTTACCAAACCAATGAAAAGTTCACAAAATCCCAAAAAAATCTCTATCACCTTTTCAATTTTACCCCCAAGACGCCAGATCTATATTGCCCTCCTAATTTCGCCAAAGACGCCAACTTTCATCCCCTCATATCTATTTCAAACCGCTCCAGGTGTATTGAAGGGGTTCATGGTGTAAGTCGGAGGTGTAAGTTTTGATTTCCTAACCATCTTCTTATTCAGTCGCAACGTACGGAAACTCTCGGGTAGATATTTCGAGGGGTGGATCACACAAAAGATTGCAAGACAACCTGAATATATAGTTAGCCAGTGAGTTATATGTAAACAAGATGGAATACTTGCCGACAATTGGTAGACTGTCGCACACCCAAAAGGTCCATTCATGGGTTTGGATGTAAGAGCTGCCTTCTGCAGCTCCTGTGAACTCAAACATACGATAGATTGCACGAAGCTAAGAGAGTCAAGTTAGTCTTGTTCAAATATGGGGTAAATGGTAGACTTACCATGATGGCGGTTGCTGCTCCATTTAAAGCCCAACTCAGATGTCTCCACTGTGTTGAAGCGATATTTCCGGAGAAATTATGTGGTGCCAAAACCCATTTCCTACTAACGATCAGGAAACGAGCGCCAACCAAGGCAAACAATCCAAAACATAATAGTTGTAGTCCGAGACCGAGTTTGAGGGTATTCTGGCCCGATTCCGCAGACTCCCGCATCTCTTTCTGTTCTTCTGGCGTTGGAGTGTGGCCTGATGATGGAAGCCCGCCAGCAACTTGTCCAACTCCCGCTACTTGTATGAGGAACGATACGACATCGAAGGTGACGAATATTGGGGTAATCCATCTCGGGGGCACCCAGAGGGTTTTGAAGTTGAGCTTTTCTGCGGGAGTTATGAACCAGACAAGTCTCCCAAAGGCAACATATAAGCCTGCCGCAAGGAACGAAGGAGCCAAACTGCGAGAAAGTTAGAACCCTAGACATAATGAGACAAGTGAGATACCCTTACATTATCGCGAAAAATTGGACCATAAAGGCACCGTCATTGGTCCAATCACCAGCAGAGATCGCGCGAGCAATGTACCCTGCGGCTTCGACTAATGGGACATTAGCAAAGAAGAGTTTATCCCACAAAAACAAAATATCTTACATAGTGCACCAAGAATATAAACGACGAAAAACCACGTTTTAGTACGTCCGAGAAGAAATGCTCCGTATAGAGTGGTACCCGTTATTGCAATTGAGAGGATAGCATTCACAGAAACGTTGGGTTTATAGTCATAAGGACTTGACGGCTCTATCAAGCTGGTTAGAAGGTAGACGGACATTGAGAGGAAAGACTAACCTGTTGAAGCCATTTTGCTGCAGTTGTTTTATTTCGTAGCAATTTTGTTCGATGAGTTTCAAACCTTGAGTTAAGGACAGTAAAGAGAGAAGGAAATTCGAGATGGAGGTCTAGAAGGCTCGAAACTTGGGTTTATGTCGATTAATGTTTTCTCTTCAGAAGGGATCCAAACTATTTTAGTCCTCCTTGATGGTGAAAAGGTTGTTGGTGGCCGGAATCCTACTGAAATGTTGCAACTGGAAACGAAGTTGGTGACCCCCATGGTTTCTATGAATAGCACGCAAAGCGAAGAAGTTCGTCAAACCCTCCTCTTTTACCGTACAATTAGTTAGAGGTTGCAGTAAAACATCTTTTGAATACGTAGCTGAATCAGCGATGAAACGTCCTTTTACGTGGTTGATTGGCGAGTTCCTGACAGACACTTGCAGATGTTGGGTGGCTTAGCGAGGCCGCGGGTGCCTCTCCAACATCCAGCCCCTTTTATACGTATTATCTCCAACAATTCAAATCACGTACAGAACACAATTTCACATACTTAAGAGGGCTGCAATACAAGTAGGCTCGTATTCCAAGATTGGTGTTACTCTAATGTTCCGCAGCCAGATAATTTCAGCTGGCGGTTATCCAGAATCAATTCCTTGGAAATGTCATTTCGTGTCTGAATTAGGAGCCGGTGACAGAACCAAGACATTATTTCATGTTAGAAAGCACAAGATAAATCTCGTATACCACATTAAACTTGATAAGTTACGAGTCCAGGAATTTTCAACAATATTTGCCACCCTACAAGTTGAATGTGGGCTGCAATGGGATGCTTCGAACCAACCCAACTCCTTATCTCGCTTAGGAACTTTCAGTACGTATGGTTAAGAATGTTAGCCTGTTTGCTCACCGGAAACACTCCTTAGTCT
Organism: Hymenoscyphus scutula; assembly: GCA_001399465.1. Classification (NCBI taxonomy): domain Eukaryota; kingdom Fungi; phylum Ascomycota; class Leotiomycetes; order Helotiales; family Helotiaceae; genus Hymenoscyphus; species Hymenoscyphus scutula. The sequence goes on along the minus strand of LKTO01000299.1, from coordinate 47,295 downwards.
TTCAACAAATTAGTCAAGTTACCAGTGCATCGACAAGTATGCCACTACATAATTTTCAAAGTGATTCACATTGAAACTGAAAGGATTGCTCCATCCCAAAACTAGAGCTGTAAGAACTCTCCCCCCCCCCATCCACCAAAGCTTGCATCCAGTCGAAACTGCTTTTGATTAGTGTATAGATACGGGGCCACTGTTGTGTGGAAGGGAAAGCAGTAATACAAGGACACCCCTTATAATCCAATTGAAAATCCACTATAATAAGTAAAAAAGACAACTAATTTAGAGTAGGATAAAAGGAAAAAACTACCGCTGAAATCTCGGAGTCCGTACACTCTATAGTTATCGATCACTCTGTTAATGGACTTGAGAATGAAAGGAAAGTTGTCCATTCCCCGATATTCACTTCGTTTCAAATCGGGTTTATCCTCACAATAGTCCGGTTGACAAGGCCACCCTCTAATTGAAGAGCACCCCGCTAGATAAAAGTTTGGGGCTTGACTTCGTCTTCGTACCTGATACATCCTTTGGGATTGAGGTATAGATAAAGAAGAAGGGTAAGAAAAAATGACACGGGGAAAAAATGAATTACACAACGCAAACATATAACAAAAGTTCAGTAGCAAATTCCATAAAATTGCTCAACTACGAACCCATCCCCCCATTCGTAAAGACCCAATCCAGGCGTTCAATTCATATCCTCCCACCCCTTCCCTAGCAAAATATCCATCGTACACACCCACCAACTCCGATCATATTCGCCGCCCTTATTCCACATTCATCCAGGAGCAGAAAATCTACTCAGCGGCAACCTTCTCGATAGCTGCCTTTAAAGCCTGAGGATTCGCACCGACAACCTCACCAACCTTGTCGCCATCCTTGAAGATAAGGAAGGTAGGCATGGCGCGGACACCGAGTTCTTGAGCTACGTCTGGGACCTCATCGACGTCGATCTTGGCGAAGTGTATGGAGGGGAATTCGTCGGAGAATCTAGGGGGAATATGTTAGTATACGAAGGAGGAGAGGGAGGGAGGAGAGAGGGAAAAAGGAGTGTAAGGGCGACGTACTTGGAAACAGTAGGAGCGATGACCTTGCAAGGACCACACCAGGTAGCAAAGCAATCGAGGATAACGATCTTGTTCTCAGTGAGAGCGGTCTTCCAGGCTGGAGCACTGTGAAAATTGTTAGCTTCTGTTCATCACCATCATCTCCTCATCTCCAATGCCATCACCATTTTCGCATCCACGTAGTCTGCCAGAGGAGGGAATACATACGTGCTGTAGTTGTGAACACCCATCTTGAAAGTCGACGAACTAAAAGCTCTGGTTGATTGAGGATTGAAGTTTTTCGTTGGTAAAATTGATCGTCTAGATATCGTTCCAGTGAGCTTCGAGTATCTACTCAAGAATGACATTCGATCGTCCTTTCGCGCGGCGTCTGTTGCTTAAATAGTAGAAAGGTAGGAGGCACAAGGCTGAGACTGAAAGGGTGAAGTGGTGTTGATTTCTAAGAGCCTTCCCGACCAAGCGCGATGATGCCATCGCAGAAAATGCTGAGTAATCTGAAATTGATTTGAGATTGGCCCCTGGCTGGCCTCATGATTCCAAAGAAGGGATTTGAGGCAGATACCGAGATAGAATGCACGATTCAGTTCCAAAGCAATGGAAGGGGCCTTGGAATATCCTCGTCCCTTCTACCGCGACTGATTCCTCAACTCCATCGGGACGGAAAACGCGACATCTGGTGAGAATCTCAGGGTCTCCTCGTCATCAGATGTACCCCGCGATTGAGGTACGCATCAATGGAAATTGCCAGCCAGCCAGCCAAGGCTCGAACTACCAGCGAGCTCATTTCAATCCAACAGCCTCGCACACGAAGCCAAAGAGAGGAGGGCGCACTTACAAGTTCGTGAAATTTGGTCGAGAAGAATTGTGTTCTGTGTTGTGGTGTAGATGGAAATGTGAGGAAGGGGTTGGTGCAGGTGGTTTTTGTCAAGAATGGAGGGGTCAAGTTCGGCCGTGAATAATAACGACCACTGACTGGCTGGGAATAAGAGTCTCGATCTAGAACCTTAAGCTTATCAAGCCTCGGCTTTCGAGGCACACTTTCACTTCCCTATCTAGAATTAGACCTACTTCAGCCCTGGGGGAATTATACATACCATCCGTCTCACTGCATACGCCTTCTCTTCTTGGAAATCCAATTATAGATACTGGAAGTGGTACACGACGTCTTTCCCGTGCCACCACGGAATATCATCTTGCCCGAGATCCAAAACTGATGTACCAGTATCACCTCAGCCATCGGGAAACGTTTGAATCACCAATAACTGGAGGGAGAGAATAAGTTTTTAAAAGATTTAGATAATTATCTATGTGGTCCCGATGTAGCGTCAAAAATACCGCTCACCTCCATCCATCTTTAGGCTCATCCAAAAAAAGAAAAAAGAACCAGATCAAAAAATAATCAATATTTAGAGCCGGCTCTGCCCATCTCTCTCTGTACATACGAGGGGCTAATTATCCCATGTATAAAACAACTCCCTTCCCAAGATTCGAATTCCATGGCAGAGCAAAAACTATGCCTACAATTGCCATATACCCCCCATATTAACCTACTCCATGCCAAATTCCAGTCCAAAATACATTTTTTGATGAACCCGGAATCCCACGGATTATAAACTCCTCCCGCAGAAATTAAAAAAATCAAAAATCTATGTGCTAATTTGGGGGAATCAATTGTTTGACGACGACATGAAAAAGAAAAATTATATCGTGAAAATGATTGCTCTCCTAAGAGGTGAGGAGCGAGGTGATGATTTTCCAGAGAGAGATATTGGCGTGTTGGGAAGGATACATGTTGAGATTGTTGACGAGTTGATGATACAGACGAAGCGATTGTTAAAACGAATGTTCTGACAGGTGGGTCGTGGCCCGAAAATGTTTAAATGAGCGTGTTTCGAGGGTGTTGGGACGTAGCCCGAAATGTTTGAAGGAGTGTAGGTCGAGAGTGCTGGGACGAAGCCCGAAATATTCAAAGGAGTGTGGGTGTCGATATCGACTGAATGTTAAGGAAATAATAAAAGGATTGTCGTGCTTGTCTGTGTCGTGTCGTGTCGTCGTAAATCTCTCAATGCCCCTGGCCTCCATGCTATCCTCTCATCCGGAGCTCATCCTTCTCTCCTCTGGCGAAACCTTAGGCTTCAACTCTAGTAATCTAGCGCTCCCGGCACTGATATGTCTGGCGTGTCCTGATCGATATTCAACACTAGTAGCTCTGTGCACACCTGGCTCATTCTCATCGATCACGGGGTCGAGTCCATAACTCTTTCGTTTGGAATCTGCGGTAGAGTCCGCACCGGTAATCGAAGATGAAGAGTCTTCAAAGTCATTGAGTAAACCCTCTCTGGATTTAGCTCTTGGCTCATGGTGTACTACAGTTGGTTGTCTTCCAACAGCCCCCCATTTGGTGTTCTTGGAGGAGACCGGGCTGGCAAGACTATCTCCGTCTTCTTCGTCGCTAGATGGCATTGGATTTCCAGTCGAAATTCTCTGGATCTTGTACTGCTCCTCAGGCCCTGGGCTTAGACGAGAAAAGTATTCGTCCTCGGCGATACCCAATTCCTCAGCCGATTCAGAATATTCCCTGTACCGTTTTTGCAAATTACTCGCGCTATCGTGGAGATTAGGGTGCGTTTGCAATTGTGCGGATCCTCTCTTGGAACCACCCTTTCGGCCGGATAGCCATGAACCTTCCGAGTCAATTGATGCAAGTGATTGGGAAAGGATAGCTGCTGGCTCTGGAGATGGCGTCTTTGCTGATCGGTGTTCACTGGTGGTGGGAGTGGCGTCTTGTACACGCATAGCATCTACAGATTGATAACCACTAGTGGGCGTGTCATATCGAACTCGGAGATCATCTGATGATGTTGCCAACGCTGATCGTTTTTCTGGGTAATCTCTTATAGGTGGTACAACGTCCGCTTCGGGTGACTGCACTCTCGAGTCGGGGGGTGATAATGGAAGCTCTGGAAGATCCTCTCTGAACTTTGACATGGTACGTTTCGGTATATTTGATGCTCTCGGGGTGTATGCGGATTGTGAAAATGATACATTCTGCATTGAGTCCCGGGAGGTGTTGGAGAAAGAGGATGGCGGGGGAGGTCGCTTCGTCTTGGATCTCTTGAAAAATGAGGTCCATGACAAGGGTGCCCGAGAACGTCGTCGAAGGCTGCTTTCTGAGCTCTGTCGGGAGGTATCTGGTTTGGGTGGCGCCAGGTTCACCTGGGGCACTGAGGGTGCTGGAGTCGTCGATGGAGTGAGCTGGTCGATATCCATCATTTGCGAGATACTGGAAGCACCTCGGCGGTGACCTCGAGGTGACGAAGGGGGAGAAATGTTGGCTTTCGCAACTGTTCCCACCCTGGCGACATCAACTTGGGGTTCGGACGCTTCTGAACCAGGGGTTAAATTCTCCGCAACTGGGCTATCAGCGCGTTGGAAATTATTCAATGGCTCCTGGACCGTTGAATCGCCCCGGAATGGTTCTGACAAGCGTTTCGATCGACCATTATCTGACTCTGATGAAGATTTTCGTTTGGTGGATGTCGAGACAACCGCTGAATTCCCAATACCCAAGCCGACTACGTCCCTCCCTAGTACTCCCCTCTCCATGTTGGTTGGTGGTGGGGTTCCATTTCGTGCTGCTGCTGCCTCTTCTGCCTCCTGCTTTGCTTGCTTCTTTGCCAGTTTTCGTTCCATCTTTATTCTCTCGGCAATCTTCTTCTTCTCTCTCCTTTTATTATCGCGCTCCATGAGCTCTCGCAACTCTCCGGCACTTAGGTCATCTGCAAGTTCGTCAATTCGCTTATTGGCTTTCAATACCTCCTGATCAAGCGTCACACGATCTGAGACCCTTCTCCTCCGTGAGTCGGATCGATCAGAGCCAAATCCGCTAGCCCCTGGAGCGTAGCGAGGGTTTTCTGAATATCTGATTGTTGGTCGAGGTGCCAACACGTCCAACGCAGAGAGTTTGTATGATGTCTGGCGTTCCGATCCTGAAGATAACGACGAGTGCATCGATTCCGCCGTGGGGAGAGATATGTCGGATGAGGGGTTCTGTAGATTGCGGTTCAATCCATGACGCATCCTCTTGCTTTCTCTTTTTATCAACCTCCCTGACGAACGAGGGTCCGCAGCTTGTCGCGTAGGCATAAATGCCACCATGGCCTTGATCTCTTCTTCTCGCTCATGTTCCTCCTTTCGTTTCTTGTGAGACTTCCTGTGGGCCAGCTCCTGGGCACTTCTCTTATGTAAAGTCGGCATCCTTTGCCACTCTTTTGAAGTCTGCGGGGGTTGGGTACTCGATCGATGAGGTTTGGGAAGGGGAGTCGAAGAAAAGTCCTTTTCACTATTCGCCCTCAATGGCTGACCCTTAATATTCGAAGGGAGTTGTGGAACGGGCGGCCGAGTTGCATCTCGAGCCACTCTTATGTCGTCCTGCCTTCCGGGAGAGAAGGAGTATGTGCGTTTCTTTAATTTCTTGGAATCTCTGGAAGCCCTCCGCTTCTTGTCCCTTCTGCTTATTCTCCTTTCAGGCACTGAAGACGTTATTTCGGCTTCTTCATGCCTCACAGGGTCCAGTGGTGTCCCTGCATTATGCATAGTGATCTCCCTCGAGGGAGGCGCCCCACCATGAGGTTGTTTCCGGCTGTTCCTCCGTCGTCGGAAGGGCCACATTCTCATCTTTTCTAATGGTGAACTCGGTTCAATTCACCGTTTGCGCCTCGCGGGGCAATAAAATCGTGGTGGAAAAGATTGTTGTGCGCACCCGGGAGACTATTCTATCGTGTCGACGCGTTGAGAATCGCCATTCGGTCGTCGGGATGATGTCGTCTGTGAAGGGTTGTATACTGGTAGAGAAGAAATGGAAGCTCTTACGAGGAGTTCCTTGCCTTTGAATGTGATGGCGAGTTTCGTTTGCGAATCAATTGCATGATAGACTGGGACGTGCGTGGGTGGGAAGGGGTGAGGTGAATGTTTGTACGAAGTACTAGTAAGGTTGTCGAGCAAATGCGAAAAAAGGAGGGTGAGTCTAATAATGGATGATTCTTGGAGTAGATGAGGAGGTAAGGGGGGGGAGGGAGCGAGAGAGGGGAAGATGGGTTTGTGTTGTGCGCGATGGATGCTGAGACAGGAACGTAGGCGTAGGTCTGGAAGGGGAAGGGTGAGTGTGAGTGTGAGTGTGTTTGGGAACTTGGCTTGGGTGACGAGGTGTGGATCTCGTCTGTCTGGTCTGTCTGTGCAGCTTTAGGTTGGTGGCAGTTGACTTGTCTCGGGAGATAAACTGAGGGGCTGCTCTGCTCTGGGGTTAAGACATTCCCGTAATTTGTCTAGTACTGTAAACCTCGTAAACCTCCGTATCTCACTCCACAGCAAAAGGTATCCGTAGGTACTCGATTACTCCGTATAAGTAGGCGTCGCTCAAAGAGGAAGAAAAAGGGGACTCGGCAGACTCTGGCAGGATTGGAGAAGACAGGAACAGGACGGGCAGCATACGGTACGGACTTCATGCACCTCCCATGGCCATTCTGACCGCGTCGCTGAGTTTGTCCTCCATGACCAACAACCGCCCCCCCCCCCCCTCCGCCTCCTCTCAGACTCTGCTAATTTCTCAATTTAGAGCAGAAATCCACTGGGAGAGCCCTAAGTTTCTAACGTGCGAGTCAACATGGATCCAGACTCCGAAAGGTCCCAGCAAAACAAGCACCACCCGGACGATCAAGTGCTCAGTGCCACGGTTCGGTGCTAAGACCTCAACTGCCAATGAGGCGTTCGCAGGGTTCAAAATCGCCCTCAGATCATATCCTGGCTTGAGAAATTCTGGTCCTTGCAGATGCTTCAATGCTGCCCGTGAAGCAGCAGCGCAAACATCTCATCCCCCTTTTGGGAAGACGAGAGAAGAGGCCAAAAGACATCCAAAAAAATGCACATCATGGTACCAAAAAAAAGGTGTCCTGCAACGCTACAAGCTTCTCTCATGAACAAACATCTAGCCTGAACGGCGATCGGGCGCCTCGTCGTATCACACACCACCCCAAGACATTTCCCAGGGCAATGAATGGCCAGCACACGAAATGCAACGCCCCCAGCATCTCTGCATGCTGATTCCTCCTCCATCTCGCCACGACAGACTGGAGAAATGCAAGGCCACACGAGTGCTAGATTTGTACCTACAGTAACCCCAATTTCCCGAATTACAGTTCGACACGTTGAAGCCTGTCTTTTCACTGGCGAGGGGGAGTTGATTGAGTTCAAGGGAGAAAAACGACCAAGGAAGATCCAAAGAACTTTTTAAACTTTTCCCCAAGGTTGGTACCCCTCCCTTCTTTCATCTGATCTCCTACAGACATCTCTCTTCTGCAGCAATATGCATGATTTGTTCATGATTCGTGGGCATCGTGGTGGACCTCATCGACCTCTCTTCCTCACACTTTTTCACCGATTACGAACCACACCGATCCATTCCAGCTCAGCCACCCGGGAAGAGAGCATGGAACGGCTCCAGGAAAAACGAATCAAAGCAGAACGGCATGATACTGTACCAAACCTCCCACTTGGTGACAGCATGGCATTACATCGTGGCTGCCGCCTCTCAAAAACAATTCCTTCAACTACTCAGGCGCAACGCAGGTTGAAAACGGGGATGCATACGGAGTACTCTTCTCCACCACCACCAATTCCATGATGTCGTTTATTCTTCCAAAAATCAAGTTTCGTCCACGTTGCCGATCTCCCCAAGTCAGGATTGATGGCCGAAGCGTGACGGCACTGCGCCAATTCCTGGGGGGCTGGTCTCAACGTTGAAAATAGATTTCCCACCTCGATGAGTCGATGACCTCGGAAACAGGCACCGAACCCAGCAGCCAGCTTTTCTCCCTGGTCGCCCTTGGAGTTGAACCTGCGGGCGATGTTTCAAAATTGCTTCCAAAATTCCAATGTCAATTCTTAATTCGCAATCGTTCCAGGGCGGTTTCAAAAGAACAAAAACAATTCTCCGACCAGCCTTGCCCGCTGATCCTGCTCTATAAAATTACTCACATAAGGGTTGTTATCAACGATAAGCACATCCTTTTGACGATGGCTTGAAGCTGCATCGAATCAGAGAGAGGAAAATGCCTAGTGCATGCGCTCCTGAATGCCGTCAGCAACCAGGACCGGGAGCCAGCCGAGTGGAGGTGATAGGCTGTGTCGATCCCCCAATATCAAAACAAAAAAAAAAACTACGAAAACCACACAGACTATTGGCCAGCCACAATTCATGGCAATAAACGGAGTCAATCCAGCTACCCAGCTCCAGGACGTTGTGCAAACCAGTTCTCTTTGGTGTCACTCGATGACAGCTTTAAATTGGCTCTAGAAATGATCCTGCGACAGCTGACCTGCCTCGTTCAGCTTACCAATTTCGTGCCCGAACTTGCAGAGCACTACTCAAACCTCAGGCTCGGTATCATGCACAGAACACATTGACACCACTGCGTTTACCGCACAGTATGTAACGGGCTTGGAGCTTAACTTTGCTTTTGAATCGATCATACGGAGTATGGTACCGGCGATCTGCAGGTCTTTCCCTAATTGTTACGCCAATGCCCCGCACTACAACTTGGAAAACGTGCACATGAACTAGATTCCGTCGGCACGTCCCAGCCCTAAGGGAGAGACCATTGCTTTATTTAGTCTCAGAACTCAAGTCGGCTCGGCAAAACAGTAAAATACTGCTCATATCCCTTGATAGGACGGCTCTAATGGTGTGAGTTTCAACTAAATTTACCTCGTCACTTTAGGACCAATATTGACGCTAAATAAGTCATGGGTAGTATCCCTACGAACGGGTTCAATTCTCCTAAACTCTTTCGGACAACATTGACGAGAACTATCGATGTCTTTACCGAGTGGCGAAAAGATCGATCGTTCCTCTCCGGTGGACAGAAAAAGTGGCAGGAAATAGTAGGCTCGCACCTGCCCGACCGATAGGTTTGTTGTTCCGACTATCTGGTACGATATCCAAATTTTTTGGGTGATTGTTTCTGGGGAGCTAGAGCAATAGGGCATCTGCTATCTACTACCGCTTTTGCTGTCCACCAGAAGCCCTCTTTGCGACGATAGGGTTTTGCGCTCTCGTTATTCCACCTTCATGAGTTAATTTCTTGAGGATCCGCTTACCTGTTTTCTGTGTATCGCCAACTTTTTAGAAATGTTACTTTCCTTCTCTACATAGTTGTCTATGCAAAAATCATCAACAATCATTATGCTTCTTATATCAACTACAAGTACTGAGCCTCTCACGCAATGCAGGAACAACTACTCGAGTTGTTGGCCAGTGCTGAGGTACTTGTAACTAAATATCTTATTCGCATCGTATCGTATCGTATTGCATCGCTTCCGCAGCTATGCAAATCCTACTAATTAGCTTTACCGGAAATCTAGCGTAAGCTCTGCATTCGGCATTTCATGATGTTTTGCATCTACGCGGGGGGGGATTTCGGGGCTGACGAGCTGACAATCTTACTTGTATCGTACATAAAATTTTACTTTCTCGGTGAGGGAGGGAGATTAGATGTTGTTTCAGGAGTCTGGGAGTATTATTTAGTTTACGCGTTGGATGGGGTGAAAGGTGAAAGTGGTGGGAGAGGATGACGTGGTGGGGTGATTTGGGGGGTGATTGTTTATGCGTGGTAGGTGAGACGGTTTTTTTTTTTGTGGAGAGTTATTTTGGTGAGAGGGGGCCACGTGGTTTGTGGATTTCTGTGAGTATACCGAAGGGGATTTTATAAATTCATACCTTTACTCGATACAGAATGATAGGAATAGCTACCTATAACTGGACTGTCGATGTTATCGTTATTTAGGTTATAATGGGGTTAGCGATTTGCCTATCGCGAGTTAAGAGCTTGATTTCTTGGAATGTTTTTACTATTACAGCTGTTTTTCTTTTCTCCTCTCGTACTTAGTTATCGGGGGTTGAAATAGATGTTACTGTCGTTTTTCTTTCTTATTGTCGATTTTTTTCGTTTCGTTCTTTAAGTGTTTTTCGCGAGTTGAAAGGGGAGTGAAGTGGATTTCTGTGTTTTTGGTACAGTACGCTCTTTTCTCTTGGGGTGTGTTTAGATGTCCTGGGTTCCTCTGAATTCTAATCTGGTGTAAGCTTTTTTCATCTTTTTCCTGTTTCGTTTTTGAGGAGGGGGTGGAGTATCGTTGTGAAGAAGGGGAGTTGTGGATCGGAATGGGGTCTCTGGTTTTCGTAGGCTTGGGGGCATACGAGTATGTTTTAATGATTTAAAGGACTTTACCGTGTAGATAGTTTAAGAGCAAGTTACCCGCTAATGCATTTTAGGAAAGTATATAGCTTTGTAAATCTATCGTGATGTTAGGTAATCGATTTATTAACGAACATTGTTATAAGCTCGATAACTAGTTCATTTAAAACTATTACAACTACTAACTAGCTCTATTATTCTAATAATCCTTGCCTATTCTAGATATAGTATATTATATTCATTAATTGTAGTATTATTTTGGATTATCTTATAGTGAGTCTATTAAAGTCTATAACTAAAATAAATTATTCTATAGTATATAAAGTAATTAAGTTAATAAAATGAAGGTACTCAACTTATGAAAAACTTAAGGATTAACTATAAAACTATCTATAGTGTAAGTTTCCTTTTCTAGGTTAAGTTTTATAATATCTAGAGTAATTAAATAAAGTTATAGAGAATAAATATAACGTTAGTCTACTTATACTATACTAAGTAATTAATTTCTGACTTTCAACTTTCTAGTATTAGATAAATACTTATTTAACCTAAGATAAAAGTTTTCTAAAAGTGTTTAATTAAGAAGGTTCTAAGTAATCAAGTTAGTCTAGTAGATTTTGAAGTGATTAAACTTATATTTAATTTATGGTAAACTAGGTGTGTGTCTAGTCAAAATTGGTCAATTCCATAATTAGTGAATAAATTATAGTAGATACTAATAGAGTTGGTCCCTTGACGCTCGCTGAAAGCGTATGTTGTACTATAATCTAAGCAGGATAGTTCAAAGGGAAAGAAGTGATGGATGTGTATCGTTATATAGGTATAGCCAAAGAGAATCAAATTCTAAAGAGTTGATCTCATTTTCTCCATATTCCAAGTGATTGTTTTTGTGATTATGAATTCCGCATCAGAAACGGCGTTTGCGGGGCATTGTGCTTATCTCGAGCTATAATTATATAAAAGATTTCTACGAGATAATGAACAAGATATAAAGGTGGGTTATTAAATTGGAAAACATCTTCTCCACCTCTTATAATCGCCTGGACGAGAATCTTAGCCAAAGGGGAGAAAGTAATGTACAACATCCTAGACTAGAGTTTGTAGTTGATACTAATTCCTAACCTTTACCCCGCCTCCCCCCTCCCCCTCGAAGTAAAAAACTTAATAGTGTATAAACCGTTAGACAAGCGTGGAGAATAAGAATAATAATGTTTCTAGAGACATGTTTCCTCGTCTTTAAAAAAACATGTAATGCACTTCTAATATAAGAACACCTACGCTCGAATAGAAAGTAGAGTTTGTTTAACCCCTACACTTGAATGCTAACCAGCTTGATGAAAACGCTAGGATTTCAAGGCTTCAACGTCGAATTCTTCTCAGCTGTCGAATATTAACTATCATCGCAAGCAGCTTGTCTTTATAGGCAAATCATTCTCTATAAGAGCTATTTTTGTACTTATAGTTGAGAAAGAATCCTTTGAAGTAAGGAACTCGTTAAAGACTTAAAAAAACATTTAATATTTATTCGAATTATCCTAGAAAGCTCGAATAACTAGGTTCGTAGTATCACTAGACTCTAGTTTCCTTAAAGAGTATATAACTCTACGTTATATAAACCTTTATTATCTTTCTTTTCTAAAAAAGAATTAAACTTTAAAATTATTTCGTCGATCCCTATACACGTCTACTAGTAATAGGCCCGAGGTCTCAAGTAGTACTCGAGTAGTGTTAAGTAGAGTAGAGTAGAACTCAAAATCCCTTGAGTAGAGTAGAGTAGCAGCTACTACTCTACTCTACTCTACTCATTTAATACACTGGCTAGGAACTTTACTTAGTCTACTTTATTACTCTAGATATTATAAAGCATTTAATTTAGTACAAAATACTTACTCAATAGACCAATATCAAAGCTAATCCTCTATACTTTTATAAACTAAGCGAATTTTTTCAATTATATTCATTACACTAAATATTACTAAACACTTTATTCAGTAAAACAAATATGCTACATAGACTAACATTACGTTTAACTCTTTAATTTTTTTACAGATTTAGAAACTTTAATTAAAGAACTTAATTACTCTAAATAGTATTAGATAATCTAACTTATTAAATCACGTGGAGTTGCTACTAGGTAGTCTAAAGTAATAAAATAAAAGGGCAAGAGCCTTTCAGTAAGATTTCTGCCACGACATATTTTTCAATCCCAACCCCGCTTTTGCCAAAATTTCATAGGGCCAGCAATAGTGTCACAAACTTAATGCTAAATTTTGATGAAGGATTGTCGAAATTTGTTTTCTAAAGATTAGACACGTTATGATGTGTCGTCTATTTGCATTAAGGTCAAATTTACAGGTAGCGGGCTATCATCGTTTTTAATCTCTTAGTGAAACTCTTTTTCTCTTCGTTGTTTTTTTTTGGAAAGGAAATAGATTAGGGAATGTAGAGTACTCACTGAATCGTGGAGATATCACGAGTTGTGAAAAGAGGAAACGAGAATTGGCTTGACACCCCCTCATGAAATGAAGACGCAACATGGACTTCCCCTAAAAGCACTGAGCTTTACTGCCCTGAAAAGCAAATGCACAACCCAATATTTCCAACGATTCATTTCAAACCCACATCGAAAAGCCCTGATAGAACGAGAACTTCAAAAAACTGCTTGATACACGCTTTGCAAAACCACTCAAATCATCAATTCAGATACGAATGCCCTCAACCCGCTCTTCCTCAGTTCCCCCATGTCCACGAGAGTCCTAAGCAAGTTGAAACTACAACAAAATGTGCCGAATGTGGGAAAAGAGGGTAAGTGACTCGTGGATGGTTGGCACCTTCTAGCAGCTTACTACTCTGGGGTAGCTTGCTATTAGCTTATAACCGTTGGGATGTAACTCACCTAACAGCGGACCGAAAAAAGGAAAAGCAAGAGGGTGCTATACTCAAAGCCTTACTCAGAATAATAGAACGCGACTACCAGAGGATGACCCACAATGAGAAACCACCTTCGCCTTGTGAAAAGAACATAGAGACTCTCATGAGAGACTGTTGAAGACTTAATGGTCAGCTCGCAAACTCACCGGTCACGTATAGCTCAAGTATTGGTGAAAACCCCTCTCGTGGGTAAGTATTTGCTATTCAATTGGTAACTCAGAGTATCGTGTAAAAATGACATACTCCATTACACATACCTTGGTTTTCAAACCCTGTGATAGGTTACACAGTCTTTGATAAGATGGTGAGATTATGAAGCACCCTAGACTCAGGTAGAATTTTAGGCCGGATTTTTGCTTCTTGGGCGTCTTTCTAGCTAGAGTTACGGGGGAATCTAGTATGCCATGGTTCATCGCCAGAATTCATATACTAGTGAGGATTCGTTGGCGATTACTTCAAGCTGGGGATAATACAAGTAGCTGTTTAGAATATCAGAAGAGACCTTCAAGTGGATTAAAATATATAGGAGTTGGGACCAGTGCTAACAATGCCACCCCCTAACGAACCCACCACTAGAAGTCTATGTACACACCCTACAATTCAATAATCGTAAACTTATATTGATTTAATTAGCTGTCATCCAGCCCCTACGTACTACTAATTCAAATATCTAGTGCCTTTAATCCTTAATTAATCCATTTATCTATCTCTAGTTAAGTTTATCCTATTCTTCTATTATTATATTGGCTATTTCAACCTTATTTATAGGCTGGATTTTACGACGGTAAAGTAACTGTTTTATAGCCCTCTAGCACTTCTTAATTAGATTAAGATCAGGACTTATAGATAGGTGATTTAAGAGCTAGATCCTATATTTTTCCCTAAATAAAGCATATAGGTTTCTTATAGACTAATAGCTATATATAGGATTACTATCCTCTATAAATATAGGCAAATATCTAAGCTCTACTATTACTAATCTAAAATCCTCCAATATGCCTTTAATCGCTAGTTCAAGGACTTACGCTAGGTAATCCGTTTAAAGAAGAGCTTCTAATATACTATACTCTTATATAATAATCAATTGCAACTTATAGTTATACCTAATTACTCCCTAGTAGTTAACTAGCGTTATGTAGCCTCGGTGGAATTGATACTAGATATAGGTAGAGTATATACACTTGCCGCGTTTATGTATAACTTTAACTTTTAAAGAGGAGTTGCTAATTAAGAAAGTGTATTTGTTAGAGAAGAGGATCGTAAACTATTCTACTGTCTAGAATAGGTGTTGTAGGCTGTAGAGCTATTGTGTTATTGCCTAAAGTTTTGTGAGGTAGGGTTTTTAGTATGCGATACATTGATAATATCCCTACTCTTTAAGACGCCTTGCAATCGTCTAAATAGAGGCACCGAGGCCTAGCTCTGTTTTCAGTTGAAGGTAATCAAGACATCTATACTCATACGAGAAGCTGATATAATTGATAATATCATAGACTTGTTGTTAATTAAGAAGGCGGCGGGCTCCTGTGCGTGTAGGTTGTGCTCTGTTAGGTATACTATATTTTAAAATACGATTAATCGTTGATCGACTAGTTCTGTACACCTTTACGATATGAGCAGGACCCTAATAGGCAAGCTAGCGTAGCTACCGAATAGCCTCTTTATCCTTTGTAAGGATTTCAAAACCTAATTGATGCTCTGGCATAGGATTTGGTGGTGTTGATGGCTCCATGTTTGGTGGTGGAATTATCAAAGGTGCAGGGTAGGTGTACACAGACTTCTGGTGGTGGGTTCGTAAGGTCTGGCGTTGAAGTAAATTTTATGAAATTAACACTTGGAAGTGTGGAAAATCTTTCTCCTCGTGTCTGGATTCCCAATTAGGGCAAGAAGAACAGAATGTCTTTAGAGAAGTTAAGCTTAATGCCAAGACCATGACGAGGGAATTTAGATTGAGCAGCTATTCCAGGAAATAGTACTTCATTCTCAGACAGCATACCAGAGTATCTGAAATCAAAACAAAAACACACTTCATCCACACCTCCTCGACGCCAAATCAGATGCCGCTCCCAAAAACAATAAAAACACAATGGGTATCCTTACTCGCCCTCCCCCAGCGTTTCCATAAAATAACAAGTAGAAAGCAAAAAATCAATAATCACTATCATCATCCCCCCCTCCACCATCCTTCTCCTTCCTCAGCCAGCCCCCAAAATCCAACTTCATGAGCAGCCGATCTACCCTCCCAACCTTGCGAATTCGATAGCCCCCTAGATCCCCGAGCTCAATTTCCGAGTACCCACTCTCCCACCCCTCCTTTTCCTGATCCACGTCCCTCAAAGCCCCAACAAGGACCTCAATCGCCCCCTTGACGCCATTAGCAACAGTCTGGAGTTGAACCCTCACATCCATTTCCTCTTTATGGAAGTCCGAGAAGGCATCAACGACACCCTCGTCCGCCTCGAGATCCAACGATTGCCAAATGTTATGGATTCTATAGATGAGGGCGACGAGGTGATCAACCTGTTGTAGGAGGTCAAACAGAGGATCCGTAAAAGAAGGCGTGGTAAGGAGGAGCGAAGAAGAAAGAGCGGCGAGGTACTGTCTATGTGCGTCGGCGAGAGATTGAGGATCATTGGTATGTTTTATGCCACTCAAAGCTTTCGGTTCCTGGTCTCGACCAGCTTGTATCCAGATATCGTCCTCGCTATCACTCTCCTCCGCTTCTGTACTGGGTTTTGGACTCGAAGGTCTCGACGTCTCTCCCGTAAGCCAAGATTTAAAACCCGCCCAAGTTCCTTCGACCACCTCACCTTGAAGGTAAGCCTCCGTTTCGCCAAGGAAGAAAACGGCTGCGCTGCTGGTGGCCCATACACTTCTCATAGCTTCAGATCTCTCCTTTGCTCGCCGACGCATCATGAGAACTTTTTGACGTCCGAGTTTGGAACTTCCATAGGGCGGTCCCGGGGGTGCGGGGTGATCGCGACGCAGGGAAGAAATCTTCCAGAGATCTGTGAGACGGAGGTGGGCTCTGTGGATTGAGAGAAGGTAGGCATTTATGCTGGAGTAGCATTGTAAATCCGAGGGGGCCAGAAAGAGGTCTAGTGGTGACGGGATATGCATTGTTAAGATGACTGGGACTGAAAGGAGTAAGTTTTTAAATGGTGTCGTGGAAATCTTTGCTGGTTCTGAAGGGTTGATTGCTTTTTTGGAAGGTGTTGTGGAAGTTGATTTTGTGATATGCAGTTGGACGAGATCTCGAGCAAGTTCGAGGATCTCGTCTTCGTCTTGGTCTTCGTTATCTCCTTGTAATAGTCCCATTGCTGCCCATGTTCTTGCTAGTACTGCTGACACTTCTCCCTCCTTGACTGTGATATTTCCTATACCATCCCGTTTGTCGTATCCCAAATTGTCAGTCCTCCGCCATCGTGAACGTATCTTCTCGTCTGCTTCCGATATGAGGGCAATAGCAAACTCTCCTCTCCCAAGTAAGAAGAATTCTCGTAGTAAAGATAATATCTCGATTACTTTGCTTGTTGGTAACAGTCTTTGAAGCGTGGTTTGTGACAGGGAAAGTCTGATTGATGCAATGACTCTTGAGAAATGCACACTTTCGATAGGAAATATGAGTGTAGAAAGTTGTTTAAGATGTTCAGAAAGGAGGTCCAATTCCGGCGAGGTTGCACTTGACATGCCTTTAACTCTGATATGGTTCAATGATCTCCCAATGAAGAGCAGCGAAGCAGCAGTCGAACTGGTAACAAAAGCAGGAAGAAGTCCAGAATCCAATTCGTATTCCTGTAAATTATAAGCCCTATCCCATACCTCCCAAGAAGCAAGACATACCTCAATATCACCCTCAACCTTCTGCACAAAAAAGTCCTCCCGACCAAAAGCAGGCAGTCTCCCATACAAAATCCACCCACTAACCTGCCTCAGCCATGCCATCTCAGCAACCTTCACCAAACTCCCCGCCGCCTCCTCAATATCCACATACCCCGTCTGCACCTCCCCACACAACCAATCCACAACCCCCGCACCCGTACACCTCCCCTTCCTTCCCCTCATAACCTCCACCAGCCTCTCAAACCACTCCATCCTCCTCACCCACCCCCCAAACTCCCCCACAATCATAGTCAACGGCACAATATTATATGCCCCCACACTCCCCGCATCCCTCCTCAGTATCCCCTCCTCAACATCCAGCACCTTCCTCTGAAAAGCCTTTAAATGTATATCCCTCACCCCCGTAGCAACAGCCTGACAGATACTACTTGGATGCCCCGCCGCAATGGCAGCCGTGTGCGTCAACAACCTGTGGTGGAGCTCACTGAGATGCGCTATCGATTTGAGGAGTTCTTTTTCAGGCGGGGAGAGGATCGAGGAGGGGGATGTGTGGTCGGCGGTGAGGAGTGGAGACGGATGGCCGGAGAGTGAGAGCAGGATTTCGTGCAGCATGTTGCGGGATGTTTGCGTCTGTTGATAATCAATATTTGTTGTGGGGGGTTTTGGGAGGCACGAATGTTACTTACAGCGGGGTAGTCTCTCTTTGCCCTCGCACTTTGTCGAGGACGTCTTGTGAGAGAAGTATTAGGGTCCCTAGAATCTCAAAGCGACACATTGAATCACTTCATTGTCGCGTTTGCATTCGTTCTAGAGACGGAGGTTGTATACGCTTTGGTGTTGAGGTATAATTCATCCACCAAAACGCGGTATGAGGCACGGCTAATTGCCGGCACTTTCGAGCGCGTTCGTCACTAGAGGGGGATATTTTGTGCAGTTCCAAAATTTTAGGACAAGTTAATAGTTTAAATTATGCCAAACATTTAGGAGACTTGACTGGACTGGTGACCCTACAGAGAGCAAGGTCGATTTACTGTCTGTATTGTCTATCGCGAACCTTACTTGATCAACTTTGTTATCGTGGGAAATTAAGACGAATTATTACAGTCGCAGCACAACATAAAGGATAATTTACAAAACCATTAACTGCAAGTAAACTTGATTGTATTATTTGGAAAAAGTCAACGTGTATCTAGGCTTCTCGCTAACTATTTCTGTGCCTTGAAAAATATATTCAGTGCTAATCCTCCCATCGTCAATGCATATCTTTGCAGCTCATAAATAGCAAGAAAAAAAGAATCGTAATCCCAATAGACATTTTTTTCATCAGAAAAAAAATCCCACTGTGTTGCTTCGATGAGCTAAAAACTCCCTCCCCCTGGAACACTGTGCAAAAAAAGTGGAAAAAGTAGTCATTACTTGAGCGCCAGAAACTCCAACAAAAGGACCAACTTCGCCAGTACCAATTAATATGAAATCGATTTTGTGCCGGGCGTACTGTGATGGCTCGACGCAGTGGTATAATTAAAATTATAAGCGGAATTATCAGGAAAGACGACACCCCAATCGGCAGGCATGCTTTCCCCCATGAAATCGGGCCCTGGCCAAGGCATCCGTTCGTAGACAGCCATTTCGTCGTTGGGGATCGGATACGTGCTTTGCGACCCAGGAGGAGCCATACTGACCATGGCATGTTGGGAGACCGGTGGGTACGTACCACTGGGCAATGGTTGTTGCATCACAGGTTGGTAGATCTGTGGCGTTTGAACGTTTGAGTAAGGTGAATTGAGACTGGAGCCGGAATCCCCATTGCTTGGGCTGATGAGGCTAGGTGTTCCTGCTTGAGTTTGTCCCATCTGGTGAGGGAATGGATAGGAGGGGAATCTAGTAGGCAACGCAGGCGGCTGGCTACATCTTACGCGCTCTTCGGCCTCGGGACTCTGAGCATTATTAATAGCAGCCCAAGCACCGGTTGACCTAGGTGTTGACTCCACAACACCTTGCATATCGCCATTGACAATTGACCCGATGTCGTTCGTGCTTGCGCGAGACCGGCCTTCCTCCTCGCCAGAATTGGCGGGTCCCCCAATTCCTCCAAACTCTTTCAAGTCCCTCTCCTGAGCCTTATACGCATCCAATCCACCACCCGTGAACCTTGCCGGTCTATTTCCGTTCACGCCACACCAATCACCATGAACTTTTGCGAAAAACCTCTGTACCTTATCCGCGGTCGTTTGGTGCCTTTTAGCCATTTTTAGCCTTGGTACCATGGCACCTATTAAAGAAGATGTAAAACCAGTCCAGCCTGACTTGAAATTAGGATCATGACTGTTTCCCGGGCTTAGCACATAGCCCCGCATATCCATATGTTCAAAGTACTTGGCGTAGATACAGACAAAGGCGGCTTGCCAAATTGCAAATGCGATTTGAGGGGACTCTGGAAGTGCATTATCATCATGGCATATTCGAACCATATCGATGATGTCTTTGGCTGCTTTGAACATGATCTCAGCACTAGTTTCCCAGAAGCCATCGGGTTCCGGGAAATCCTTCGGGTCGAAAATCGGTGGATCAAGGGGACCAATTGGTTTCTCGCAGCGAAGAGGTATAAAAGGAATATACTCTCTGTGAAGCATAATCAAGCATAAACAGTACAACGTATGCAACGAGGCATAAGGGGTGGCGTTCCGTTTTTCGATATGAGCTGACAGATTGGCCGTTGAATATGCGAGGTTCGGTGGTAATGCACGGATAAAGTCCTCCAAATCGCGTCGAAGTTTATAAAATTCAGTAGACGGGTCCCAGGGAGGGATTTTCTCCTCAGTCCTTCGGCCACCCGCGTAACTCCATTCTGAGAAGCGACCAAAAATCTCAACCAAGCGAATGTACCATCCCAGAACACCATCATCGTTGGCAGAAATTTGTGGCTTGCCCCTTTTCCAGTTCGATTTCAGATGACCTGTTTGCACATCTTTAATGAATAGAAATTGATCTTCTGAACAGGGGAGCTGTATCCGCATTTTGTTGACCAGTATCATTGTTGCTCTGTGTTTTCCTGCTGACAGCATTCGATCCATGATGAAACAACTCCACCAAGTTCGGCGCCGAACCTCCTTCTCAGTGAGTACTTGGTCCGTTGATCGGTTGTTTGGTTCTTTGGGTGCCGGATATGGGTGGGCTCCAGGTCCTATATCATCTTCGTAATTGAGCTCCATCGCCTGGGCCAATCTGGTCGCGATTCCCAAATGAACCCACGCCTTTGTTCCCATCAATTGGCCCCACTCGTAAAGGCTCAACATCAACCAGGCTTGAATGACCTCTAGTTTTGTGTTGCTCGAGTTCCCGTCTTTATGCAGAGCTGTACCGAGGGCACTGAAATAAAAGTCACTTGCAGCAATTGGGTCGCCGGTGGGAGAGTGATGTGCTACGAGCTCTGTATGGAAACGGGCCGTAAGAGTCAACACCCCCAGAAGGAGGAGCTTCGACTCAGGTGTATCCGTAAATGGGGTCGAAGGGTCCCTGGGAAAAGCAGCTTGACGCATCCTATTTCTAAAGGACGGAGGGTGAAGGAAGGGCATCTCAGTCAAGAAATGCAGTTTGAAGATTTCATACAGTTCATCCCAGACCCTTCTTGTGAGAATTGGCGAGTCCAGAACATCCTCGCTAGATTTGTGGCTATTTCTCCGACCACTATCCTCCACTTTCCTTATCCGCTTTTTGCTTTCGCCATCTTCTTGCTTGATACCTGTGGGAGCGTCACTTCGCTTTGGCGTGGTGGTTGTGGCACCTGGAGAAGGGTAAGTGCATTCTCTGCCGCTCGAGGCGCAAGCTTTGCAGATCGAGTTTGTTCCCGAGTTGATACCTGGGAGTGGGGTCAGCTCAAGCACCAGGCGCATTCATGTAGTATAGATATAGTATCCACGCAATGACGGGAATGTGTATAGCAATTACTGAAGACGGTGTATGGTTGAAGTCTCCCGTCCATCGCCAACAATGGTTTGCCAGAATTCCAACTTACATTTGACCTTACTACGCCGACATTTCGTACAAGCAATGCTTGACCTCACCATTTTGGCAGGCTTCTTCTCCTCCAGACTCCCTCTTGCCCCTCCGTTCCCATCATCTGGGCCCCCTGTGCCGGGGCTCGTTGCGCCTATGGAAGCAATACTTGCGCGATGTTGGGTAGGTGAGGTGGGGTGGAGATAAGGTTGTTGTGGTTGATCGGGGGAGAATGCTTCGGCGTGGGTACGTTTCGGAGTGGAAGCGCGAGAGTTGGCAGATGTTGATTCCTCTAAAGGTGCAGCAGAGGAGGGCGAAAGAATCGCAGCAAGGCTCTGCGGGGGTGGAATGGCTGCGATTTTGAAGGGTCCGATCTGGGACCCAAGACAACCGAAATGGTAGGAGGGGGGAGGTCGGTAGGTATTGGAGGAGGGTGCGGCGGCTGGATTCTAGAGCTGTCTATTCCATAAAGCAAAACCCAGACTGGCGGGTCGCTGTCGCAGTTTTGGGTGAAGATTGAGAGTACCTTGCAGCTTCCCTTGGGATCGCGAGCAACGAGAATCTGTTGCACTACGGGATGATGCGCATACCCTGTAATGTGGCAATGATGGCAAAGCGTCAGGAGGAGGACAGGCGAGGATGAGGACGAGGTGGTGGAAAAGGAAGAGAGACGAGACGAATCAGTGAGGGAGAAGGGAGAGACAAAAGGTGGTAGGAGACGGAGTAGGTAAGGTAGCGGACGATTAGATTGTTGGTGGAGGTTGATAGTACTCTGGGTTGGATAGGTATCGGAAGGCAAGACGCCTTGGTGGAGGAGAATCGGCGGCAGGGAATGGAAAGGAGTTCACACCGCTAGGGAAGTACCCTCGCTACTCTCTCCTCGGTACCCCCCTTTCTCACAACTTCTACAGCTATCACTTTTCTCTGTCTATCTCAACCTCTCTCTAATGAAACACAATTGTTCAAACAATTCTATTGTAGTTCTTTAGGTAATAATGGATGAGTTAGAACAGCGCAAGAACTGCTCATGGGAGACCTTCTCTGTCTGCCTTGTATGTGGCTTCAAAATGCTCCATTTCCCCCACCTTCTTTGCCTTTATCAGCTGAAGTCCCTCCTCCTCCTCCTCCTCTACTAGGATCCCCTTAGGTACCGTGCTACATACTCTTTTGTCCCTCTGGTCATCCTCTCACAAGTACAGGTACAAGCACAACACCATCAGCATCGGCCTCAGCACCAAACATCAACTGCCACATGAGAAACACAGCAGAGTCAAGCCAAAGAGCTTCCTCTTCTTTAGCCGCCGTGTTCGGTTTCGGTTCTGCATACCCGATGATCTAGATCTATCTCGAGGTGCCTCAAGTGCAAGCATTCGCGGCCGGCACCCATGTTTCCAAAAAGCACCGAAAGCCAAAGCGGAGGCAAAAAGGACGTCGGAAGCATCCTCGGACGGGTACGGTGTACTTTTCCTTTCCCGCATCGGGTCATCTCAGATCACTCACCCCTGATTGTTGACCCTTATTCTAGACACCGCGCCATGACTCGGTTTGCATCGCCAAAGCTGCAGCATCTCTGCATCTTTCACGCACCTCTGCCACCTGGCGGAGAGACCTCGAGAAATGAGACCGTACAAGCGACAGCACATCCAGCAGAACCGTCATAACCGCATTCTCCGGGAAGAGGGGCTATAACAGAACGATACGGCAGCAGCGAAAGAGAGAGTGCCAATACTCTCCAATGATAAAAGCCTTGCTAGTTTTATCGGACGGCATGTCACTCGGCATGAGAGGACAGGCCGAGCAGCCATTCAGTGGAAAAAGGGAAAAAGGGAAGAAAAGCTGCCCCGCTTCGTCCTTGGCTTCCGAGTATCAGAAAAGTTCCCGCGAAAGCCCAAGTACTACATGAATACTTCCAATATACATTACGCGAGTATTGTTTCCTACCTCAGCTCGAAATCCGTGGAACAACAACACAACTCATCAGGTATCATGACCAGTCCATCTCCCAGTTTTGTCCATGGTGCTTCGATGGTAGTTGTGGTTTGAAAAAAAGAAAAGAAGGGGAAAAAGCCTCACGCCGCAGACTTCCGATCCCCGGCTCTCAGATCTCCGGAAACGCGGAGTTGTCATGATCATTGTGCTTTTCTTTTTCCAATGTTCCATCGTTCCAAGAGCGAGATGCTCCAACATTCAGGTTCTCCAGCACGCGGTTTGAGATTGCAAATCGCCGGCTCTGATCAGTGTCACATGGTACCTTAGGCGGGGTCCCCGCGATATCGTTCCACTCGGGAGTGGGAGACTTCGAAGAGGGGTACGAAGCATGCTTTTCACTATGAATAGCTAAGCACTCAAATGCGGATCATTCTGAATAGTGAGCGGTATGGCTTCGTGGCTGTTTGGATCCAAAAAATGGCACTCAGATACGAACTGAATTCTGATCATTGAAAGCTTCCTAGTTCGAATTGATTTGGGAAACCTCGCGTGGCTTGCTCGACCACTGTTCAAAAACAATGGCCATTGTTATCACTTTTAACAGGTTAGAAAGCAAGAGCGCAGCAGTGAGCACTGCTTTGATGCTATTGTGATAAGTGATTATTGTTCGAAGGCTTAGTAGTGCGAGAGGGATATGCCTGCTTGTATTTTCTTTTTAATATTCGGGCATGTCACCAATCAGAATTTCTCGCGATGCCTTGCAGGCTCGTACTTGCGGTACTTGCCTATCTGGCCGCTCCCTCGTTATTGCGATATCCTTCGGTTATACAAATTGAAATTCATACTAGTTGAGACTTATAACCTGCTTTAAGAAAGCTGAACTGTTGAAAAACCGAGTTTATGTATCAAATCTCTCTTTCGATTTATACCCCGAGGTTACAAGTGGACTTAACCTTCATCTTTGCATATATAACTCTGACCAAAAAAGCGTATAAGAAAACTCGCTCTCAAATTTTTTTGTACGTTTGGTTACGTTGAATGGTTGTCATTATCGTAACACAATGCTCAGGGGTTATTTCTCGAATAAGCGAGCTCTCCGTTTCGGTGCTTTCGTTACTTGCTTCTTTGAAACAGTTGTATGATGTCATTTCGTTTCCCAAACTAAAGTGATTCGTGAGAGACACAGACACGGCTGTTGCCGACTAGTAACCTAAAATATCTCGATTTGAAAATTGAATACGATCGAGAAAGTCCTATCTTCGTGCAGTTCAAGCCTTTTCTCCTTTCAGCGAGGACTTCCAACTAGCTTGGAAGCTTGGAAGCTTGGGAACTTTTTTTTGTGTGTGACAGGGAACAACACAAAAATGGGTAGGTCTAACATTGCCCCTGCCGCATTCATTGTTGGCTTTCACGTCATCACATCGCGGCCTCCAGGCAGCGGGCGCACAATTTTTGAACAGTGCCTAACACTCTTTAAGGTTGCGGCGATGTTTACATTTAAGAATATGTCAGAGTAATCTATCAAATTCAACACACTTCAAATCATCTACTTTCCTCACAGACATTACTACTTTTCACCCATGTCTACAAATTTTTTCTCTGACTTGGTTTTTTTACTCACCCTCGATTATTTTTTGACAATATCCTCCATCATACTCCACTAATCCTTTCCTCTTCTCCGTTCCAAGCCCAAAAATGGAATCTTACATCAGCGACACAAGCGAAGAGAAAAAGGGGGGAACAAACCTAAAAAAAGCAATAACAATATTTCAACCTTAAAACCAAATATTATATTATTTATTAAGAATAAAAAAGACGTGGTAGTGAAGAGGTGATAGTATAAATGTGACACTAGTTACACTCTTACTCTGTCAAAGGTTAATACGATAACTATAGCTTACAGAGATGAAATCATGGGTAGAGAGAGAGTGTCAATTTAATTAAAGAATCATACTATCAACTCCCTATAGAAAGTAACATTTGGAGATTCGCGATTTGCGTTTTAGTCTTTTTTGGACTTTGGTGTGTTTGGGATGCCGTACTCCTTTAATATTCGTAAGAGTCGAGGAAGATCTTCGATGTTACGAGGCTAGTCAACCTTATAACAATATTCTCCTCCCCCCATACTCTTTCCTCCTCCCAGTCTATGGACTTCCCGTCCATTCCATACGTTGATATTCTCTCTAGTCCATCCGTTGATATTTAGCCTTCAACTCCTCGATACTCCAACTTCCAATATCAGTATGCTGATGCACAAGTGTAGAAACCGCGTCCCAGTTGATACTTCCATCCGCAGACTTATTTTCCAAGACACCGACATGGAGGTTATATTCCTGTATGCTCAAACATCAGCCATCGCGATACATCCGTGGATATGAACTAACGATAACGATAACGATAACTTACATCGGTAACAGTGAATACTTTACAAAGAATAGTCCGAAGACTGAGATGTCGTAGTCTCAAAGCTTGTTCCCCGGGGTTTTTATGGCCGTATGAAATGAGGGTAGTGCCGCATTGCTCCCAAGTTTTGCCCTTCTTGACACATTGCATGAGAAGATGGTCTGCTGCATCGACGTCTTCGTGAGTCTTTATATATTGTTAGTAAGATGACTTTGGCTTTATGATGGGTTGGGTTGTCATACTTTTGGGTAAGGGCGGGTGACGTCCATGTTGGTTTTGGTGATGAATGTGGATTTCGGTACGAAAATCGGAAGTTTTGATGACTGAAAGATTTTGAGAAAGTCAAGTAGAGAGACCGCTAGCATGCTGCCTAGGTAGTCATGTGGCAGGCGTCATTGTTGCTCTTGGGGAAACAAACAAGTGAATAGTGAATAGCGCGAGCGCTGCCTAAAACACAATTTTAGGCAAAGAGACGATAAGGCTCTATTGCAATAAAGTACATGGTGAGACGATAGAAACAAGAGAAAAGCAGCCTCTCATCAGCCTTTCCTCATTGCAAAATTGCGGACGTCTCATTTTTGATCTCTTGAGGGCGAGCCTTGTGTACAACGTTACCCTTATCCTGAAATATGGCAAGCTGGTTGCGTGGAAGAGAGTTATTTGCAGAGAATCACTTAGTTTCACCTGTGTCAAAAGGGCCTCCAAGTCCTATCCACCAGAGTGGAAGACAACAGAACAAGGTGAAGTATCAAGAGAAAGATCATTCAGCCACAGAATTCTCGCAGAGGCGCTTCTCGAAGAGATCACGTATACTATTTGAGTCGACGGAGTTCAAATTTTACCTTGTAAGAATGTCTAGAAGGTTTGAAACCTTCATTCAGCATGCACAAAAGCTGAAGTGACAGTTCCATACCCGCCATGAATCCACCTTCTGCCCGATTTTTCTTCTCAACACGACGTACGTAGCCGCCGACCAGCTAAGCGTTAAAGTCAAGCCCACAAGTGGCCTCGGAGAAGAACTAGTTCCTGGGAAGAAAATACACTTAAAATGTCTAGAGACTTGCCACTTTGTGTTTTGAGAGGTTGATCCTTTGACCAAATTTGTCCGAAGAGTATTTATTCGCGCTTCCTTAAGCGGTTTTTTATATTCTCTTTTAGTCCAGAATTGAGCAGCCCCGAGATCCTTCACGAACCCCCCTGAGGGTTTTGTGTTCTCGTCTTAAGAACCCTAAACATTGAAAATTTTATAACGAGAATAATCTGCACTCAAACTAAACTTGGTATCCACCAGAACCACTTTTTCTCTGACCGTAAGCAAACTCGCAAAAACACGTTAACTGTAGGTTCTGAGACAATTGAGATACAGTGGGAGATTTGGAATGTTGAAGCTATTTGATAGTCGTGAAGAATTGTTTTTTTGTCACTTTGTTTGAATAACTTGATTATCTGGTATTATTGAAATGACCGGTGGGTGAGAAAACTTTTCTGACTGGTTGAATGAGAGCTTGCGAGTTATTTATATAGTATTGGGGTTTCCGCCGAGAAATCATTTGCACTTCTCTTGAATCGGTGGCACGGCTTTTGTACTACTCTCAGTCTGCCTTGAGCATTTTTGATAGACTAAGCATGCATCAAATGACTTACCTGAGCAACGAATTCCTTATGAATATACAAAGTCACTTCTCCCACGGAAACCATTAGTCCGCCCAGTCATTACCATCCTGAGATGCCGCTCATATATCATTCTGAACTTCCTTTCCTAACCCTCGGTACACGGTCCCATCATTCACAGTACTTAACTTTGCACAGAGACTAAATAACACCGTTGTTTCGGTTGCAGCATAAAGATTCAGGCGATCCAAGAGGATTTGCAGATGCTTACCAAAGTTGGCCTCGCACTTCTCAAGGATATCGTGCATCTTTACAACACGTGCTGATTTTTCCTCGTCAGAGGAGCTTTTCGAGGATGAGTTCTGATGCCGTTTCTTTTGACTCTGGAGTTGAGCCCAGTGCTGCAGACTGATGGAAGCTGGTCGCTCTGTGCCAGAAAGATCGGGATCGCTCTTCAAAAGCTCGTGCGAAAACCACGAAGTCCAGGTTGTGAATATCGTACATGTGTACATGAGCTTTGAGTGTAGCTACGAGAAGTTGTGAGTTTGGGGTATTTACTGGTAGGATAAAGACTTACCCTGAGAAGATCACTATTGGTAAGCATGCATCCTTTTAAGCATGTGTCGAGAAAATCGACGTGATCTGTCATCAGCTCGTCGACCGTGCTGGTCTTGGGTTTTGAATGGGCTGAACCATCCTCCTTTCCATTGAGTTTCTCCATAAACTCTTGCCAGTTTGGCTCAATGACCTCTGATGTACAGAAATACAAGAGTTGTTGAACAAATGCGATCATACGGGCTCGAAGCGTGAGGACCCGCCGTTTCAAATTCTCCAGATCCTGGTTTGAACCTTTACGGTACCATGTGACCGAGCGATTCGAAGCTTGCCAACTAGTCATGAGCTGTTGCTCAAGATGGTGTAGTGATAGAAGGTAGCGGAAAAGCACTTGGTATCTCCAAATGGTCTTTCTGCTAATGACCAGCGAGACAGGAAATGGCACTGAGCAATCGAGCTGTATGGATGTGAACCCCATAGCGCCCTTTTCGTTTTCAATGGCTGGAAGTGATGGGGCATCAGATTGATCCATTCCAGAAATATTAACAATCCGAGTTAATGAATTTACGAGGCCAGTCCCGTTGATCTCGACTTTGATGTCTTCTTTGTACGGATCCAGGGCAGATAAACTTCCCGGTTGATGTAGTACAAGGTCTAGTAGCGACTGGAGTTTAGATGTATTGACTTTGTCTACTGGCTTCCGAAGCTCAGAAGTTCCCAGCTCAAGGAAGGAGGAAATAAAATCAGACCGATCGAGAAAGAAGTAGTGTTTCAGCGAGCGTAGTCTTGTGGGCAGATTGTAAGTTGTGAGCAGCAGTTTTAGCAATGCTTCGTTGGCATAGGCGTATGCATTTTTAACGTTGTCCAAGAATCGAGGGTCCTCGAAAGACTGGGGGGCATCTACGATTGATCTTTTATCAACTCCACCACATTCGTGGACTACATTCAAATATTTGCCTGCTAGCAAGATCTTTTCCTTAACGCTTTCAAGCTGAGGTGGAACACTATCCCGGACTCTGTAACGCCTATCCCAGTAATCATCTGTGTAATCTTCTTCGAGTTTCTCCCGGCGAATGCTCTTCAATTCTCGCACCATGAACTCTGCCGCTGGATCTTCGATTCGGCCGCGGTGAAGCCACTCATTCAGCATAGTCATGTATGGCCGACTTGCGTCTTTCAACAGTCGAGTAAGAAGTGATCTAGTGGGCGGGTCACCCGCTTTCAATTCCAGTCGCTTCGTGATCAATCCCAATAAACTTCCCCCTTTGCAAATTTTGGCAGTGGTACCCTCCCGCAAAGCATCCAAAACGTCCTCAATATCATCCGCAGAGCCGTCTTCCCCTACTGATGAGCTTTGTCTCAATATCTCATGAGCCAAAGAGTAGATCTGCTGGAGCATATGATTTGTCGGAAGAGTATGTAAATTGAGCACATGTAAGGTAAATGATGCATTGGTGATGAACTGTGTCTCAAGCTGTGTAATCAATCCCAGGTAGTCTTGAAGCACCTTTCGAATAGAGGCACAAAGCGCGTGGCTCACTGTACCAAACTCTTCCCTGCTCCGAACCTCGACGAATACATCAATAGCCTTGTAACAAGTACCCATCGTCAACATCGATTTTGTCAGATCCCGTAGGCTAGGGTCTAGACCAGACATGATACTGTACCCAGGTCCATCAAGGCGATTACTCTCTGCCGATGTGTCATATGTTTCTTTGAACCGAATATATTGCCCTTCGTAGCCCATAAAAACAAAAAGAAGATCCTCTATGATGGCGGCTTCCTGGGCCTCGAGAGACAATTCATGTAGGGGTATGGGCTGTACAGAATGGGGGGTTTCGGATTGTAAGGGGGGAATTGATATCATGGGGGCTAGCGGGGCGCTTGTGTGGGTTGTCAAAGAGACCACGGGGTTCCATAGTCGTGTTGATATCGCTGAGTGTGGGTGTTAGAAGAAAACAAGATATCATTTTCTAGGTAATAGACTCACGCTTTGGCGTTTCTGAAGAGCCCCAGTTTGTCTTTGTTTTCTGGCGAGGATCTATAGAAGGAGCTCTGCGATGCCCACTGGGTTTTGCAGGTGTCCTTTGTTGCAAGGTTGGCCCATGACGTTCATGTCTTCCCGTTAATGTTTCTCTTGTGGTGATCCGGGTACGTTCCGTTCTTCGCTCCTCCGCATTTGTTTGATGCGGGGGATCTTTGTCGCGCCTCCGCCCATTTTGCCGTGTGCTGTTGTGGTGGTCATTCGTACGCGATGAAGAAGATTCCATCATCAAATATGCCTCTTCTTTTGAGGGAGGGGGAGGCCACAGAAGTCGAGTCAGGATCGCGCGATACACTTTAGAGCGTGTTACTACAAACCAACATGCTGGTTGTTGGTTTGTAACCGAGGATCACCCGCACATGGTTGTTATTTCAGACACCTACATAGTAAGTAGCCTTTTTAAGAAATTATGGCACTCAGGTCAATTATCCTACCTAATGCAAGGCTTATTGTGTACTGAGAGTTGTTTACCTATTTACCTATGCCTATTTACCTAGTTAGCCTAGATACTGCCGCTTTTATGGTGGAGAGAGCAGAGGTGGGATAGAAGGGTCCGTCCCACCTTCTCCTCACCGCTATTGGATATTTATAGGAAGGAAGCAGCTATTATTAGCGCCGTTCCAGTAGATTAAGGTTATTATTCTGGGCTGCAGATAGGTGCCGTAAATTTACGAAATACGCCGTGGAGGTGATGCGGGTTGCGGCTGCGGGTATCCAGAAGGTCATACGATGAGTGGAAATTTTGGAATCTCGAGATAGAAGCATCTGCATCTGCGTCTGCATCTATTTTCATCATCACCCATATCGCAACGCCCAAGACTCTCGCAAGAAGCTGCCCCGAATCCATACTCAGAATCAAAATGACCTCCATTCGCCACCGTGTGGCTGTAGTAAGAAAATTAGCTCCAGCAATAAAGACGTCATCGGGATTGGCCCAGAAAGTTGCAGTTGGTTCCAAGCAACAACGACTGGACCACAGGCGCTTGTCGCAGGTGGGAGATCATGATAACCGCTCAGATGCCCCATGAGCTATTCTTGACTCAAAACTCCGGAAGTAAGGTTGCGAAAGAATCACAAACTTTCCTTTCTTAAACTCCTCTCCATCTCTCTCTCAAGTCGCAATTATTCACTATCGCACAATCCGCTGGGTTTCCTTGATTGTTGCTGTCTTCTCATCTCTAACCTGACCCCGCCCCCACCACCATCTTCCCCCTAACCTGAACAATCCTCACACAACAAACACGCGAGCCATGGCTTCTGGACACAATGTGGGTATTCTCCATCAAAAAATCAATCAAGTATCACTAACACGGTGGCAGGATCCCAAGCTGCTTTATGCCATCAATGGCATCAACGCCTACCACATCGAAAATGGAAAAGAAGAGTCCCTCACCCCAGCAGGCTCCCAAACCCTCTCCCTCCTGATGGTACCGACAACCTCCCCCTTCTCCGGTCTCTCCTCTGCAGATCCCCAATCGCAAGCTCCCGAAGAAGATTTCTACCTCCATCTCCATCTGCCGCCTGCGCTGGACATGCCACTACCGGCGACAACACAAATCTACCATCAACCACCAAACAGCTACCTCATACCACGATGGGATTTGGGTCCAGACAGTGGCGCATTTACAAGAATAGAGTTCCCTCCTTTGGGAAGGGGAGGCTCGCAGGAGGATGTTGATACTTTTGAGACTATTCTTGCACAATGTACGGCGTTTTTGGAGAGAGCACCACCGCCAAAGAGTGCGAGACCTCGTAAGACGAAGGGCGAGAAGGAGACGGAGAGGAATATGCCTATTCCTGCCTACGATCCCAGTCATTTCCAACCGGGAGAGGCATATGTACCAGGCAGTTCGAGCTCCCATGCTGGAGGGAGAATTGTTTTGGTCGACGAGGAGAATGGAAGCGTAGTGGGTGAACTTGGTGAAGGATTCCATGTTGTTGAAGATGGCAAAATGGAGGCTGGCTCAAAGAGTACGCTGGATCTTCTCAAGTGGATACTCAAATCACTAACAATTCTTAGACCCCGTTGAAATAACTCTCCCCCAAGATGGTTCCCAAAACATCGGCGTCTCCCCCGCCTCCCAAGAATATCTGGAAATGGCCATGCACCCCGCCTACAAAAACAGCACCCTCGTCTCAAAGGCAGCAATGGCCTCCCGTCTCGTCGTCACTACCGCCGGCTACGTCTCCAAGACTCTCACATCCGGCGCAGATAACTTCACAAAGTCGACGAAACCCAACACCAAACCCATGACCTTCACACCCACAACACACGAACGAGTCCGCAAAGTACACACCTTTACACAAGGAGCAGCCGGTTTGTCCGCAAAGACTGTAGGACAGGTGGGCAAAGTTGCGCAAAATCTTGGTGCTTCCATCGCTCAACGCAGTGCGAAGAAGAATCATAAGGGCCTGGGACCTGATGGAAAGCCCGTAGAGGGTTATAAACCTGGATTGTTGAACAAATCTCTTATGGCGTTCTCGACGATTGCAGATGGTATTGATCAAGCTGGTCGAAACCTCCTTACTTCTACCAGTACTGCTGCAACTACAGTAGTGGGTCACAAATACGGCGCCGAAGCTGGACAAGTAACACAAAATATCGGAGGCGGTTTCAAAAACGTGGGACTTGTCTACATCGATGCCGCAGGTGTATCTCGAAAAGCAATTGTTAAATCTGTCGCCAAAGGGATGGTTGTTGGGAAAGTCCGGGGTGGTGGTGATCTTGTAGTTGGCGGGGGAGATGGCGGTGTTCTGCCTTCGAGATCTTCGAGTCCCGGACCGAATGGTTTGAATTGGAAGGAACAGGAGGCTGCTAAGGGCAGACGAACCGATGAGTATAGTATGACGGGTGGACGTGATTCTCCTGACATCGTGGGCTTTGGCAGACAGGCGCCGCCACCTGCTTATGGTGCCGGTAGTGGTGTTGGTGAGTCGATCCAAGGTCAGCGGGCTGTTGATGTTAAGCGTTGAGGTTTGAGCTTTTGATTCTTTGGATGTGGGCGGGTGGGATTAGGATAATCTTTCATTTTTGTGAATAGTGGGTGGTTGAGTAATGAAGTTATGATTTGATGGATTGATGGGATGGGATGGGTTAGGGAGGATGGATGATATCTGCCTTTTTTTTATTTTTGGAAAGTGGCTATCCTGGTTGATTAGCTAGGTACTCCTATTTCTTTTCTAATTGTTCTTTTCTACAAAATTTCGAGTGGGGTTTTAATTCTGTCGTTGCACGGGTTTTCAAAAATCTCCATTTTCCTAGAGGAAATTGATCCTACAGCCTTGCTTGTTGTATGCTCTATCGAAATGTATTTGAAAAACCGACAAAAAGAGATAGGAAAACCCCAATTTTATCAGGACTTAGATTTCCCAAAAAAAGGTGAATCGTTGGCTCTGTGGTTCATTTTTAGAAAGCAAGGGTATTTACTTACAATCAAAGTTGGAATTTGTCTTATGGTGGATTATGTTTTTGCAGTTGAACAATTAGTGTATGTTGACTTGTGGTAGATCACATTTGCAGTTAGCCCTTATCATCCTTTGTTGTCTAGTCAAATTTATGATTCTTTATAAACACAGAATTGTTTACAAAGGCCTCTTGCTGTCAATAAGCTGGGCCAACCATCCATTGTTAACCCAAGACAATTGTATCGAATTCTTTAATGTGTTTTAATTGAAGTGTGTTTTTGATTGACACTGTTCGCTTTTCGCTATTAAGTGGACTTTTATTATTAGCTTGAGAATAGAATGTTTGGTTTACCGTTGAGCCACCGATTCTTTTTTGAGGGGAGAGGGGTTATTTGGGTTTTTATATTAATCGTAGGCGTGACGCTACTGGCCCTTCGCAAGCTCAGGGAGTAGGTGTTTTTAATTAGATGAAAACTTTTAATTAGATTATGTGGCGTTCGTGGCTTACCCCAGGCTCGGTTCTCTCAATTAAATCATGATAATTAGGCTATTGAGGGTACACAAATTCGAGACAATACCCAGGGCTTTAGTAAAAAAAGTTGGTACAACGGAAGTGGTGGTAATAGCCTCATGATAGTTTTAAAAAATGAATTGATTTGCTTTCCTTCTACTTAGTGCTTCTAAATAAAAATCCCTTAGGTGAAGTTTACATATAAAACTTTTTCGGGAATAAGTCGAGTCAAGCTAAGCCACGGACGCCACATAATCTAATTAAAAGTATTTATCTAACTAAATACACCTACTCCCGAAGGGACGTAAGGCCAGTAGAATTTATGAGCTACGCCTACGGTTACTACTCTTATTGATTTGGGATGGCTAGGTGAATGGTGTGTGTTGTGTATTTTACATTGATCTGTAGAGAGTATTTTTTTTTGGGGATGCTGTTGAAGAGCTTTAGAGACTTTATTGGATATAGGCTTTTGAGTGGAAGTATCGAGGTATGTGTTAGGTCGCCCTTTTTAAGCTATACTTTTTGAATTTAAAGTATAGAATGTTACCGATTAATGTTCTTTGTATTGGTGTGTCTAATTTATATAGTTCTTACCAAAACTAACTAACTAGGTAACCTTTTAGTTATTTTACTTTTCTTTTTAAAGTTTTACAATTATATATAAACTATTGTTGTTTCCTTGGTTGCGTTCTTCGATATGCCACTATAGTTCTTCGCAAGGAGCAGGGGACTGTAGTTAGTTTTGTATTTCAAGAACTGGCTCAAAACTACGATAGTTGAACTGTTGGAAACACTGCAAATTCGTATACATGAGTTCCAAAGAAGCACTAGAAGTAAAACTTGGTTCTGAAAAACTTATATGTGTTCTTCCAAACGATAAAGCGTTTAATTGATAGTGCAATAATAGAACTGCACAACCCCGCCTTTTCGAACCCGAGTGAAAACTTGATTATTTTAAGCACCTGGCGGAATCGGTAGTTTGGACGATGCGAGACATCATAGAGGGCGCTTCAAAATAAAAATGGCTAATTTCTGTGCCAATGATTCGTCGTCTCCAACGCCATGTCTACACTCTCCCCCGGCCGGTCATGACATTGGAAAAAGACAATTGGCTAGGCGTTTACTGCTGAAATTGAAACAGAAAGAATAATACGATGAGGCTGAGGATGCTCCTACTGTACGATAAGAACAAGAGGTCAGGCAGCCCTTTCCATGACATACTTTTGTTCTTCAAGATGTCGGGAAACTCGAGGTATCGCGAGAATTGTCAGCAAAGAACCAATTTCGAGCCGAAGGCTACCAACAGAGAGTGTATCGAGAATCAACCTGGCAAATGGTGGAAGCAATGGCAGACATGGCAGCTGTTTATTGGGTGTTTGTTGGGTGTCGCGGTTGGAGTTGGCCATCACTTTTATTACTCCTATCTCGATGGTCAACAGGCGCAGAATCAATCGGTGAGTTGGATCCTACCTATTGAATATATACACAAACACAGATAATCGCATCAAGACCGTCTAACAGAGTGTGGCAGTGGACCATTCGAAGCGGTACTGCTATTGCCTTCCTTGCAAAACTATTGTTCTCCATATCCATAGGGGTTGCATTTCCACAACGTGTTTGGCTGACATTGAGAGCCAAACCTCTCTCAATAGGTGCCATAGATGCACTATTTGCCCTTCGCGCAGAGGCGAGCTCCTTCTTCAAATCTGAGATGATTGTACATGCAAAGCTTGCTACTATGATTGCGATGGCTTTTTGGTACGTGCAAATCGTCCCTTTCAGATTAATGTTAGGTATACTGATGGACAAAGGTCACTTGCTCTCGTGCCAATTTTGGTGCCTGGCAGCATATCAGTCAAGAACACCATTTTTGTTCAGCCGATAGCTGGCGTTCCCATTCAAAATCTTAATTTTTCAAGACCACTTAGCGACATGCAGTACAATGGGACAACGCCTTTCTTCACACTTCCGCTTGCAAATACCGTTGGCATAGGAGCAATACCGGAACAGTACAACAACCCCTCCTCGCCTGCCAAAAGCTTCATCTCAAACACACTATACGGCAAGAGAATCATAGACGCGCCTTCGCCATGTGGTGCGAACTGCTCTTTTACGCAATCTTTCGTTGGGCCTGCGTACAAGTGCGATGATGTCGACTATACACGCAATGAAACTGCTGGGAATCCTTTCTGCACCAAGTCTTCTTTTGGACATGGAGACTGTGGTGGCCATTTTGATCCTCTTACCAGGTCCGCGTCTGTAGCAAATTGGTACATGGCCCAGAACTCCTCGGGAGATGCGTGTGCCGGCCTTACCAGAGACAGAATGGAGAGCTGTGCTGGTCGTGCTGAACCTTGGTGGGATGGCAAGTTATGGGTGATGTATCAATATCTACTGCCAGAATATCGAAGAACCGATTCCGCGGGAGTCAATTTGACAATAGTACCAGAGCAAGCCTGGGAACGACACTTATTCAAATGCCAATCGTACAATACGACTTATAACTTGACGAGAACGTACCTAAACTTCCAACAGACAGTATCAGGCTCACTGATGTAAGTCATATTCCATTTTCTTAGAATTGTCGGAAGTGCCATTAACAACGAATCCAGCTACCTTAATCCAGTGAACTACACCGATGTGAAGACAGGTAGCACAGGAGTTAGAACCGACACCTACCCAGCATGGGTTATACATCAGACCCTCTACTCCCTACTCAACGGCAGTATTATGCCCAATGGTCGTCTGGTCGAAACTGACAGTACGGGCCTAGCAATGTCAGCTCTAGTCCAAGATTACCCCTTTCCTCTCCAACCAAACAACGTATACCGCAGCGTTATGGCCCAGAAACCAGTGCAGCACCTGCGGAAGGCGATTGAGGATCTACATTTCAACGTTACTGTTGGTCTTTTAAGTCTGACACCACAACTTTGTACTCACAGGCTACAACTGTTAATGTCGAGACACGAAATACTGAAAATGTCTGGAGTTATGATTGGCATGTTTTAGTAGGTGCTTACGGGCTTGCTGCTTTACTGGACATCGTTGCTGTTGTAATTGGTGTGAGAGCCATGAGAGAGAATGGCGGTTGCTCAAACCTCGGTTTTGCTAGAACGGTCGCAACGAGTCGGGAGAATAGTGCTTTGGATGCTGTTGTCGATGGTTGGCAGGATGGGATGGATCCTGTGCCTGATCGTGTCAAACAGTCCAAGATTACATTTGGTCTCG
This sequence comes from Hymenoscyphus scutula, assembly GCA_001399465.1. Taxonomy (NCBI): domain Eukaryota; kingdom Fungi; phylum Ascomycota; class Leotiomycetes; order Helotiales; family Helotiaceae; genus Hymenoscyphus; species Hymenoscyphus scutula. The sequence goes on along the minus strand of LKTO01000299.1, from coordinate 10,527 downwards.
GCGAAGGAGGAAGTCGTCGATGGGCTCGAGTGCAATGAGTTGGTATCAACATTTTAAAGTGTCAATTGGTTAGTGGGAGTTAATTGACTGTTCGTTCTATAGTAGAAGTACTTACTCATCTTTTCTTAGCTAACAAATGACCAATTATGGAGTACTAACATGATTGGTCACCTCCGTAATTGGTGAAGAAAGAATACTAGAATTGAAAACCAAAAAAACAGAGACAGGTTTCTGCTTGCAACTTGAGGATGGACGTGAACTATCGTCAAATTATACTCTTATGTATAAAAAGGAAATCCAAAGCAAATAAAGTGCATGTGATGAAGGTTGGATCCGCCTACGCAAGTCCCAACACTACTCAGCCCACGATATCTTTGTTGCAACCATTCTCATATCCGCCTTCGTGTCCATCGTCATATCCACCACTGTAGCCACAAGCCTTGCCATCCTGAAAGCCACTTTTATATCCGTTCTGAAATCCAGCATCTCTTCCTTCCCGGAGTCCATTCTCGTATGCCTTTTTCTTCTCATCCAATTCCTCCTTTTTGACAGCTTCGTCCTCAACCTTCACTGTTCTATACTCCGCCACCTTGGCCAAACCCTCCTTTTTGTATATCTTCCCATTCGCCGTAGTGTAAGTTGACTTGCCCTTTCCATCATTATGGTATGTAGAACCGTCGCTATGCTGATAGAAGTAAGATCCATCTGCGTGCATGTCAGTGAAACAGAAAAAAGGAAGCGTGGGAAATATATACCATTGTTGCTGTAATGATAGCCCTTACTCGAGGGTTTATTATTGCCTTTGTTTCTTTGTGAATTCGTACCTCCTTTAGAGTTTGGGAGCGTGATCGAGTGCTAGATGGCTTTGCGATCTTTCTCTCGCTGTACTGGGGTTTGTAATGTGTGGAAGATTCCATGCTTTCCAAGAAAGCTCGATTGGGGTCTTTTCCAGACATTTCGACTTGACCCCGGACTGAAAAATGGTAAGGTGGGTATTAGAGATGAGATCAGTTCTGAGGAGGTTGGGAATGAAGTGTAGTGGCGCCAGTTTAGTTTCGCGCGACCAGTTTTAGTGACAATTCGTACCTAGTTCATATCACAATTAATTCTCCTAAGCTCATGTAACAACAAAGCTTTATTCCTCTAGTTATGATATGTAATTATAGAAAAGGGAAAGTATATAATCCTCAAGTCCGTAGGTAGTAGAAACAAGTTAATAAAGGGGGTGCAACAAATGCCTTCTATAGTACACGTTCTATTGTCCTCTCACCTAGGAGAACTGGGCTTACAATCGCTAAGTTAAACTTATATTATAGAAATATTTCTTTGAATCTTACTTCCCTAGACATGTACTGGGAATCGTTGGAGTTATTCGTAAAGTTAGACATAAGGGAAGGAGGATAATAGTAGTGAGAGAGAGTTCAGGAAGACGGCAGAGGAAAGTTTCCGTCGTAGGACAGGCTGTAGGTGGAACAGGACGATAGAGGCGGGGTTCACAAACCTCAAATTGCCCTAAGTTTCTTAGAGCTTGTTAAATAGTATCCCAACTGTTTGCAATAATTTGTGATACCCTAGGTATAGGTTTTAGGTAAATCTTAGTTACTCTTGAAATCCACCCTCCACTACCGCCAAGTCGGAAGTCTTTCCACGTGACCCTCCTCCGACTTTCCGCCGCCTCCGGAACCCGAATCCTGGAAATAGTTGACGATGACAAAACACCTCGATATCTAAACCACATCCAATGTGCTCACGCCACCTTTCTTTTGTTACATCTGCAGCATTGTGAACTACTCTCTTTAATTTCGATTCTCCAACATGTTCAAGTCCGTAGTACGAGCGGTGCCTCGGCGCATCCTACCCTCCCGAACCCTCCTCAAAAACAGTCCGCCGAGAAGATTTTTAAGCACCGCTCCGCCCTCGCAGAAATCACGAAGTTGGAAGAGTGGTGCGGCAAGATGGGCTTTGGCTGCTGGCGGAGTGTACTATTACAATACAAGCAACATCTTTGCTGAAGAACCAGAAGGTTGGTCGCAATGGGTAGCTTTGGAAAATAATGCTAAATAGAGTTACAGCGGCCATTCAGTCGGTTGAGGAATCGATACATCATATTCAAGAGTCGCCCCTGCCTACGATAGACGCCATTGTTGAGGAGAAGAGACAGAGATATGCAAAGCGAATGGAAGAGGAGAAGAAGCAGAACCGAGAATTCGAGAAATCACAATTACAAGAGGACGGAGCTGCAGTTGAGGGGGGCGAAGAGGATGGTGAAGGCGCGGAAGGTATAGAAGGGTTGGAGGAAGAGGCTGGCCAGCAAGGAGCTTTCAATCCAGAGACCGGAGAGATCAATTGGGATTGCCCATGTCTTGGAGGAATGGCACACGGTCCCTGCGGAGACGAGTTCAAGGAGGCATTTAGTTGTTTTGTATACTCGACGGAAGAACCTAAGGGAGTGGAGTGCATAGAGAAGTTTAAGTAAGTTGCTGTGATTGCGGTCGGCTTTATGGAGAATGCTAACAATTTCTAGGGGCATGCAAGATTGCTTTCGACTACACCCCGAAATGTACGGCTCAGAGTTAGACGACGAGGAGGATGATATTGAAGATGAGCTACGTGCCAGGCAAGAAGCTTCAGCAAACGAGGCAGAATCTGAAGAATCAAAATCCGAAGCGCCAACACCTACAACGATCCAAGAAACCCCACAACAGCCTTTGGCCACCGAGGCAAAACCAGAAAAACAAGGTAAGGCTATCGAGGCAATCAAAAGCACCGATACAGCTGATGAGGTTGCACCAAAGGCTGCCCACGATGCTACCTCGAATTAGTGAAACGGAATAATGATTGTAAAACAAATGTATCAGAAATGGATATTAGAAGTGGGGTATGTATAATACAAAAGAACCATCTCAAGATTGTCATGATTTCTTAGATCTAATTTTCTTGCTTCAACACCCATCACTCATATTATTCATATTATTCAGGTCTCGCATGGTAAGTCGTCATACCTCGTTTCTGGCTTCCCCTCCCATTTGAGTCATCATGACCATCATTTCGTTTTGAATAATTCCCCCATCTACTTCGTGTCCTTGAAATTTCTTAAACCTAACGCTTCTTTCCAATCGAATGTCCAAGGGGCGTCGGTGCTTTTAAGAAAAGCAATTCTCCTTTTACCTTCCCACAGCATCATTCGACAACCAAAACACGACAAACATTTTCTCACCTCACACATATCAAGTAACTCTACCACACAAGACACAATGCGTGCATACCAACCCGCCACGCCCCTTAACGCCATTCTTTACTCTTCATCCCAAAGTCAACAATCCCAACCCCAGCCCCACGCTCGTTCTCAAGGAGTGGAAAGCAATGCAGCCCCTCGCCATTATTCAAACCATCGCCGCCCCTCTACATCGGTCCTGCTATCTACCGCTATGGGGGCTTCATGTTGGGGCCGGAGTCGGGCTATTTATTGTCAAAGTAATGGTGAAAGGGGAACACTGGGGCATAGTGGCGGTGGTGGGGGAAATGGTACTTTTTATCCTACGGATTGAGGATGGTCTCATGATTAGGCCGCAGTGTTCAGAGATATTTCGTATGTTTTGTTTAGATTCATGTTTTTTTTCTTGTGGGGAAATTGGTAAGGTTGTGCCATTTCTTGTTTCGTGTTTGTTTTCTGATTTTGATTTTGATCTGGCTGACCTCGTTTGAGGGTTAGGTGACTTGATTGTGTCTGGGTGGAACACGAAGTGTATACGATACCTCAATTGGCTTGTAAGAAGTTTAGCAAGTCATGCGGTGTGTTTAAAAGCAGCAGTAAATATCAGGTTCTTACCATCCTTCCAGCTCGTTGTTCTAGCCTTTTTAGATAATCAGAGTTGATTGTCCTCACTATCCTGGAGAAGCAGTAACATTGTACCAAATGTTTAGGACAATCAAAGTTGAGTGTGTTAAGAAGTTGGGATAATACTAATCCAAGCAGGTACAGACCTGGGAGTACTTACTGCCGCTTTATTGTTATTCGCAAGACAGGGTGCTGGAGCGAGCGTGTTCCGAATCATTTGAAGATTCAGTTTACAGTCTTTATAATCGCTGGTTCTCCTAATTGTTCGGCGCGAATGACTGGGGGGATTTGATCAACTACTCATTCTCACTCGTGAAGTGTAAGTGGCGACTCGGTTAGAATAGTCCCTAATGATTTAGTCACCATCTCTTGCCCTTAGGTAGTAATCTTAGTTGCGGTGTCCTACATGAAGAACCCGTCCAAGAATGAACCAAAGAAGGACCCTAAGAGGGAACCCGAGGCTATCAACAAAGCTTTGCGGGATGCTTGGAATGTCAGCAAGAGGAAGGATTATCAAGATAAGTTACCTAATATTGCAAAGGTACTCGAGGACAATATGGGAAAAGACTCGAAAAGGATATCAGATGGGAGGTAGCTTTTGTTTTCCAGGTGGTTTGGGAGCTTTTTTGGGAGGGGTGATGCTGTCATGAAGTGGAGTTTTAGGGAAAGGACCCGCTCAGAGGGATGAGTAAATTGCCATGCGTTTGCGGGATCTTGAGTTAGGAAATGAGATTTAGCGAGCCATGCGATTATCAAGAAAGGAGTTTAGCGAATGGAGACTTTTGCTTATCGGAGCTTGTGTGTATTCTGGTCAAAAGTTTCAGTGCTTGTATATACTTGCCGCCTTAAGGGTCGCGTTGGTGGGGTTTCAATGTGCATGGGTAAGAAACCCTTTTGGGATTGAGCTGCATACTTTGCTGCAAGTCGCGAGATTTTTTAGTAGATAATCGACTAAAAGTGAAGTATGAAAAGCCTGGTATCTTCAATTCAAGACCAGTCCTTCCAAAGTTTTCAACCTTAATCGATAGCTTATCAGGAGCCTTGGAAGGAAGGAAAAACAAACCTTTTCGAACAAGCTAGCGTTCCTTTTTCTGGGTTGTTGGTGAGAAATTGTCTTAATCGCAGGATGATATACATGTTTGGCTAGAGGAGGTCAAAAGTTTCCGATATGTATCGCGATTTGATAAAAACAAACAAGTGTAACTAACTGCAAGGGTAGTTTATTTGAAGGGACTAGATGGCTTCAAACAGGATATTGCCCCGAGAAAAGGAAGAATTCATGGATACCTAGGTTAGTTATTTCTTCAGAATTCTTACTGCCAATGTCTTTCGGTGCTATGTCTAAATACAGGATAAATATATTGTTCATAGAGGCAATCGAAGTAGTTTTCCTACTCCAGTCGAGTAAGCGAGAAAGTACTCTGCTCCGGACTATGCGAGCATTCCTGCATTCCTAGTGAGACTGAAAACATACAAGGCAGTTTTTGAGCTAGAAATCGGCGGTAGACTTCTTATGCTCATACATAGTCATAACTCATTTGACCCCAAAGGATCATTGTGTAATCAATACATCTAATCTAGAGGCCAAGTCAACTGGTAGAGATACAGAACTTTCCAGAGATTTCCTAGTTCAACTCAAAACATAATTTTGAGATATGGAGATTCATTCGTCAACTGGGAGATACGTTCGAAAAAGATACTGAGTTCTATTACCAGTGATCTGAGAATCATTACAAATTGTTCTTAGGACCAATTGTCTATATATTGCGGCACAATAAAATCAATCATCGTAAGTGATTTCCGGATCATCTACATGAATTCCGGCTACTACATTCCCAGAAAGCAAAAGTTTCTGTACTCATGACTTGGCAACAACGAAAGAGCGAATCGGTTCTCTTGCCCCGCGTTTACGCACGTGGCTGAAATGCATTTTTGCTTTAACCTGAGGGGTAGGGAGATTAAATCCATCATATTAGGTGACGAGATAGATACGCTTACTGCATCTCGTTTAGCCTATATTGATTTCATCACCAGGCACGAACTGACGAGCGAAAGTAAGGTACCATGGTTTGTATATCCTCCTTAGCCGTTTTTTGGGTTCCAACGTGATACTCGTGTATCTTGATCGGGGATTGGCTGGATTTCAATTACACAATATGTCCGCAATGAAGAGGTAGTTCTTCCGGGTCTGTTGATCCTAGGTGCAGGGGGGTTTGAACTGACCCCGATATGGTATATAAAGAGACGCAATACCACAGATGTGAAGTGTTCTCAGGGCTGACTCTTGGTTTGTGGAAAAGTTCTTTGTTTTCTAGGAAATCATTTCACGATGTGGTCCCTCTTACCGCTCTTCTTCCTACCCCTGTCTGTCCTTTCCTCGGAAGCACATCCCCCAGGAAACCATCAAGCACCATCACCTGGTCCAGATGGGAAATACACTTTAACGGCACCTGGAATTACAGCCAAATTTATCGCCTACGGAGCAAGCATCACAAATTTGATTGTGAAAGATCGCAATGGTATTGATCGAGATATCATCCTAGGATACGACAACGCCTCATTATATCCCGTGGATCCAAATCACCCGGACTACGGTCCAGTCCCAGGACGGTACACGAATCGAATTGCCAACCACACATACACAATTGACGGCAAAAGATATTTCACCGACGCCAACGATGGAAACGGAACTCTTCATAGCGGACTTAACGGCTGGTCACGACGGACATGGAATGTTTCTGACGTGAGCAACAATAGCATTACCTTCACGATCCGGGATGAGAATAACTCCTCTCTTGGCATGCCAGGTCTTGTTCTCGGTACTGCTACCCATACACTTTCCAGGGGTTCTTGGTCAACAAAACTTACTGGCGTTGCCAAAACGCACAAAACTCCTTTAATGTTGACGACTCATCCTTACTGGAATCTCGATGCCTTCAGTAATCCTTCTACGGATTTGGTATTGAATCATACGCTTAGCTTGCCTTTTGGAAAGCGAATTATTGGTATTGATGCTAATACACAATCCGATGGCTCGCTTCCTAAAATTCCAAAGGGCAGCATTAATGATTTCTGGAGCGCACCCAAGACGCTGGGATCGAATAGTGCACAGGCGAATTGGGTAGGCAACTGTGGGACCGGAAGTGGGTGCAGTGGTTATAATAATCAATGGATTGTTGATCGAAGCGAGAAAGAGGCCGAGAAACCTGTGGCTACACTCTCCAGTGATTGGAGTGGTATCAAATGGGAGTTGTACACGGACCAAGCCGGAGTAGTAGTGTATTCTTGTTATTGGATGGGAGGTGAGTTACCTTCTTCTACATCTTGTTTTGTTCGTTTACTAATGTTATCGAAGGTGCCAATGAGTTAAAAGCCAGTCAGCGTGGTCCGGCGACCAACGGCTTTGTAAGAAGTAATGGCTGCGTTGCTGTCGAACCCCATGATTGGATTGATGGCATCAATCATCCGGAATGGGACAGATTGGACAAGCAAATCTTTGGGCCCGACACTAAGCCATTTGAGAGCAACATTCAATACAAATTTAGTACATTTTAAGGACCTAAGGTTGGGCTTGAGGGGCTTGCAACAAGATACCTTGGCTGCTAAGCGATGATGGAAAGGGGCGGGACAGATCTTGTACATATAAAGTCAAAAGGTAACAAGTCATAGCATAATTCTTGTCATTCATGTGAGAAGAGTTTTCTCTTAACTCCATGGAAGCACCCAGAACCCAATCTTTCATCGTATGACAAAAGCCACCTCTGAAGACTCGGTGAAGTTCCCCGAATGCATTCACGATGGATCTGATACGCCCCATCCAGCTTCTCGTAATTCACGATTCCAGATGTAGAATGCCATCCTGAGAAAGCAGTTATGCCATCTCAAAGAATGTCCCCAATGGAACTTACCGCCAAGAGTTAAACTATAAGCATGGCGCTCTAACACGACAATCACGACTCGCCATTGTCCGAGTCCTTGGTAGCAGCAATTTTTGGAGATTTGATAAAGGAGATGCAAAAGCAGTTCTTTCTTTTTGTATCATACTCTCTGTTGTTATAAATAATATTCCAACTTCAACCTTCTTCCATCTAAATGATCAAACTCGCTAAAAAGGAATCTTTTTCCTCAACTTGCTAGCTACATACAGCATCCTGAATGTATAAAAGGTCTAAATCGTAAATTGTGAATTACTAATTTTTATAAGTATAGTTCTTAACCACTTATACTCGGCCACCTAAAAAAATACCCCGCACTCTATTAAATTCTTAACTATTATCTAATATACTATTCTATTAATTTATTAGCGATTTATATAGTAAATAGGTATAATTATATATGAGATATAGGACTACAAATTATACTCTATAGAATTTTAGATAAAAGTAGTTAAATTATTAGTATTTTATATACTAGCCGCCTACCGCGATATAGGCCTCGATTCTTAAGAGTATACTCTAATATAAAACGTTAAAGGATTCCTTATCTAGAGTATCCTACACTACTTATAGAGCACTTTCAAGCCTTTGTCTTAAATCCTCACTTATAGATTTGTCTATAGCTATCTCTAGAAACATCTTATAAACTCTCTTTTTAAGCTCCTACTAAATATACTGTGACGATTCTTAAACTAACTAACTAAGGTAACTGAGTATCGCTGGGGTTTGTTCTTGCAAAGAGGTTCAATCGCGGACTAGGTGTTTACTCGGAGGTAAACTCGTTACTTAACTATAAAGCTGTCAAGGTATTAGTAACAATGTAATATTAAGTTAAGTATAAAGCTCCTATCTAATGGCAGACGTGCTAGTCTTATATAGAACCTTCCTACTTATAGATCTATTCTAGATCCCAGGACCCCTTTAGATCCCTAGGGGATCCTCAGGGATCTATTACGTGATTATAACCATGTGAAATCCTTAGATCGCTTAGCTAACCTAAGCAACCTATCTAATGCTATAAGAGTATATGATAGTACTTAACCTGTTAGGGCGCTGCCTGGTCTTCACTAGTTACGTGTGCCTGTAATTCGTGACACTATTCCCTTCTTAGCCTAGCGTGTCCCTACGCTTAAGTATAACCTAGGAAATGTCGTTAGAAGGCTAGCGGCCCTCTCCTGTTATAATATTTTTAACAATACTATAAGCAGATACTTATAAAAAGAAGAAAGAAAGGTTTCGACTTGCTAATAACATCGAAAACACCTAACACGAAGTTATAGCCTGTTCCCGATGCTCCTCGCAAGGCTAGCGGTGTCTTATAGACGAGTCCTAATCCAGCTGTTACGCTAAATACGTTCGCACGAAGTCGAAATGTGATGGAGGTGGTGATTCCTGGGATAAGAGCGTCCCTACCGAAAAAGAGTGGGAGTCTCTAGATGCTTAAGAAGAGCGCCTACGAGATAAAGAGGAGGCTGCTATGGCTAAGATCCTTTAGCTGTGAAAGCAGTAGAAGTTTATCTAGAAACGTTGTAAAGAAATAGCTTGTCGAGGACTTAAATTCATTAACGAACTCGATGCTGCGGAGGAATTGGAAAAGAGTTAACAGAAGGAACAGGAAGACAGAGAGAAGCAAGAGGCGGAGACCGCCCGGCTATCTACCTTCCACACCCCTACTACGTCCGACCTGATTCCCGACCTGGGTCTCGACCCTGGTTTCTTCGAGGCTTTTCCTACTAACCACGCGCTGTAGGTAGACTTAGGTTTTAGGAATAGAACTCCTTAATTTCTACTAAGTACTAGTTAATATTCTTTTTTAGCTCCTAAGTGTTCTCTAAATATAGGTAATCTAACTATTTAATTAAATACTTAATCTTATCTCTAATAAGTCTATAGTTAAGAATCCTCTTAACTTTATACTTAGTATTTAGGTTAACTAGCTAGATCTCTATAAGTAGAGCTAGTAGTACTTCTAGTAGTACTAGTTTAAGAAGTAAGATATAGAATACTAGAAAGATATTTATTGTTTTTAGTAGAGCTAGTTTATAATTTAAAGATTCTTTTACTTACTTGATTTTAAATAGTCTAATATATATATAGTCTAGTTTTCTACTAGATCTCTTTATATTAATGTTTTTTTACTATAAGTAGACTTTATCTCTCTCTTTTAGTATTAGCTTCTAACTATATTATTTATTATAGTAGTATATATTACGCTCTACTATAAACTATAAGTCCTCTATAAGTTCTCTATATAGGCCTTTAATCTTTAAGACTAATACTTAAGCTAACTAGTTATTACTTATTATTTTTATTAGTCTATTATATACTAGTAATTTATATCTAAAGTTAGTATAGAATAGTAATATAAGTGTTATTTCTATAGTTAAGCTATTATATATAAACTAAGCTAAAGGTAACAGTTCTACCTAGTTGTTCTACTAGTAGTTTATATAGTAATAAAGGTATATTTTAACTACTTAATTTATATATTCGTTCTCTCTATTAGTCTAGAGGTAGAAAGCTATTAAAAGCTTCCTTTTTACATCTAATTGCTCTATAAGAGCGGTCTAGAACTTTAAGGTAAAGAGCTTATCTCTATCTAAGAGTATCTCTATTAATATTCTATGTCTTAAGATTATATCTCTTAAGTATACGAATACTAGATGTTCTACTATACTAGACTCTATATATAGTATTAGTATTATATATTTAGTAAGTCTTTCTATAATAACTAGAATTAAGTTATATTTAACT